>CAUYQG010020761.1:0-13859 GCA_963574415.1 Tarsius wallacei
CCCCCCCCCCCCCCCCCCCCCCCCCCCCCCCCCCCCCCCCCCCCCCCCCCCCCCCCCCCCCCCCCCCCACATCATCAATAAGAGTATCTGATCTCAAACCAAGCAAAGTGGGGACCAAAGGGAGGCCCAAACTTTACCTGCACAATGACCACTTGTATACCTAATCCTGAATTGTACCCTGTATCTTTAAAATAAATAAAATAAAAAAGGAGTCAAAGACAAAGAAATAAATAATGGTCATTCTGACTGGTGTAAGTTGGTATCTCATTGTAGTTTTAATTTGCATTTCCCTAATAATTAATGATGTGGAACTTTTGTTTATGTTTGTTGGCAATTTGTATATCTTCTTTTGAGAGACATCTATTCATGACCTTTGCCCACTTTTTAATGGAACTATTTGCTTTTTCCTCGCTGATTTGTTTGAGTTCTTTGTAAATTCTGGATATCAGTCCTGTGTCAGATGTATAGTTTGTAACATTCTTTTTCTATTCTGTTTGTCCATTTGTTCTGTAGATTATTATTTATTTTGCTGTATAGAAGCTTTCTAGTTTAACAAGTCCCACTTATTTAGTTTTGTTTTTGCTGTATTTGCTTTTGGGGTTTTAGCCATAAATTATTTGCTTAGGCTGATGTCCATAAGAGTTTTTCTGAGGTTTTCTTCTAGGAGTCTTAAGGTTTCATGTCTGACATTTAAGTATTTAAACCATCTTGAGTTAATTTTTGTATATTGGGAGAAATGAGGATCAAGTTTTATTTTACTACATGTAGCTATACAATTTTCCCAGCACCATTTGTTAAGTAGCGTGTCCTTTCCCCAGTGCATGTTTTTGTCTGCTTTGTCAAAGATCAATTAATTGTAGGTATTTGGGTTTATTTCTGGATTCTCTATTTTGTTCCATTGCTCCATGTGTCTGCTCTTGTACCAACAGCATACTGTTTTGGTTACTACAGCCTTGTTGCATAGTTTGAAGTCAAGTAATGTGATGCCTCCAGCTTTGTTCTCTTTGCCTAGGATTGCTTTGGCTGTCCTGGCTCTTTATTGGTTCCACAGGTACTTTAGGAGTTTTTTTTTTCTAATTCTGTGAAAAAATGATGTTGGTGATTTGATAGGGATTGTGTTGAATCTGTACATCACTTTGGGTAATATTATCATTTTAAACACAATGTTGATTCTTCCAGTCCATGAGCACTAGATATTTCTCCATTTGATTGTGTTCTCTATAATTTCTTTCATCAGTGTTTTGTAGTTTCCTTGTAGAGAGCTTTCATCTCCTTGGTTAATATATCCCTAGGAATTTTAGCTTTTTGGCTGCTATTGTAAATGGAATTGAGTTCTTGATTTGATTCTCAGCTTGATCAAGTAAACTAAAAACCTCCTGCACAGCAAAATAAATAATCAACAGAGCAAACAGGCAACCTACAGAATGGGAGAACATATTCACAAACTATACATCTGACACAGGACTAATAGCCAGAATCTACAAAGAACTCAAACAATAAAAACTGAATATAAAACTTTGGAAAGACATGCAATCCACATAAAAACATTTTTTAAAGAGTCTATCTCTTATTAATGTTATGTGCCCCCATTCCCTCCCCTGGCAGTTTCCGGCTATTTTACCTGTACTATGGTCACTTGTATACCTAATCCTGAATGGTACCCCACATCTTTAAAACAAATTTTAAATAAAGAAAGAGTCTATCTCAATCTCAATGAAGTGTTTCTCAAAGATTTTTAAGAGAAAATCTAGAAGGAGTATCACCTACTACAGTTAGTTTATAAATTATTATTTTTTACATTTTAACTTTTTGAACTATTTCAAACATACCAAAATCTTTAAGATCAGAATAATACACATGCCATTTAATCCAATCATATTGTTAAAATGTTAATGATTTAACGTATTTGTTTCATATAAGAAAAAATATCTCACATACTCAGGTAAGCCCCCTTAGGACCTTTTCTCTATCTTATTCTTATTTCCTTCTCAAAAGTAACCACCATCATTAAGTTTGTGTACCTCTCTCTGTTCATGTTATTATATTATATTTATAATACATATACATATATCTATTTTGATGAATCCATAAGCAATACAAGTATAACGTTGTGAGTTTGTACATTTTACACTGAAACTTGTTTTTCTTTTTCAACATTTTAGTTTCAAGATCTATCAATAATGGGCCATCTGAGACCCAATCCCCGCTACTACACAATATGTCCATGTAATGAATATACATGTGTACCTCCCGAATCTAAAATTAAAATTAAAATAAACAATTTTTTTAAAAAGATCCATCAGTATTCATACATGTAGATATGGTATGCTTATTTTATCCACTGGGTATGTTCCTGTGCGAATATTCTACAATTTGTCTTTTCTCGTACTAACGGTCCATTGTCTCCAGTTTCTTACTAGTATATAGCATGCTTGAGTGAAACTTTATACATGTCTTTGTTCAATGAAGCGTATATATAGAGAGAGAAGTAGGACTTCTAAGACCTAAAGCAGACACATCTTCAATTGTCTTCAATTAGATTTTGCCAAATTGCTCTGTAAAGTGGTGGACGTTATTTGCTACTTCTACCATGCTTCATATTCTCACCAACTTCTGTAAGGCTTAAAGTTTTGTCAATCTGATAGAAGTGGAATGGTATTTCATGGATATTTTATATTTTCACAATTAGAGATGTTAAACATGCTTTCATAAGCTTAAGGGACATGAGGTATTGAAAGTTGTTTTGTTTCTTTCTTTTTCATATTTTTTGTCCTTTTTTCAGTTGGACTGTTTGTCTTTTCTAATTGACTTATAAGAATTTTGGCATAGTCTAGATATAAATTCTTTATCAATTAGAAGAATTTAACTTTTCTTCTTCTAGACTATAGCTTGTCTTCTAATGTTACTTATTTTTCATAAAAGTTATATATTTTAATGTGGACAAATTACAATTCTTGGCCTTTAATGGTTTTTTTGTGTGTATTGGTTTAAGAAATAGTACTTAATCCATAAGTTTGTCATGAGGAATGGAGTTAACACTTTGATGGGATTTAGAAAACTGCATGGTACAAGTAATTGCTACATAAGTGCTAAAAAAAAATAAAACTACACTAAAATTTGTGAAGAGATAAACTGTTGGCAGGGAGAGGGTAGAGACAGGAATAGAAGTTTTGGAAATGTAAGTGTTAAAGACTTAGCCATAAAAAACAAAAAGAAAGATTTAGAAACAAAAACTTGGTACACAGCAGCATTCCATAAATGTATTGCCTATAGAAAATGTCCCTTTGGACAAATCTTAGTAAATCCAAACCAAACCAATAGGACTCTATAAGATCCAGGCTGGAGTCTACTATATAGTAACTATAAACAGGCCTGTGACACTTCCATAACCCACAGAGAAACAGCTGGAATTTGTTGGTCAGCATTTCTACCATAAACAGAATCACAAATTTAATATTTCCTGTAATTTCCTCAGACCTTATTTCCTCTCAGAAATTTATCTCTACTTACTACCGATAAATTATGATTAAGGTTATATTTTCTTTCCCCTAGCATTTACTAGCTCTCTCTGTTGTCTGCATGTCAATTTGTAGGCCACACAAAAAATAGAGTAAGAGTCCATCCAGGGAATCTAGTCACTACATGCTAGTTCGCCGTTAACTCAAGACTTTCCGTACAACTTGCTCTTAAACACATTGAGACACTAGGTTGAATAGCCAATATGTATTAAGGCTCACACTATTAACACTTTAACAATTCTGGTCTATACTAATTATCATTAACAGTTCAGAAATAAACTCTGTTTTGTGCATATTTGAAATTAAATGTGGGCCATATAATGGTTTGGTCTGACCAAAATTGCTGTGACAATTCCATACAACCTAAGAAGTATTGCAAACATGAGCTGGGAAAGTTGTTTACACTGTCAAGGTCCAGTGAACCTCACACCAGAGGCTGCTTATACTAATTAACAAGCCTTTTAAAGTGGGATCTCTTTGTGAAGAACTACTAATAAAGAGACACATAAGTATTACAGAAAAATATTTAAATATCAACAAGCACAAAAGAAGAAATACAATCAATCATAATTTTTGTATTTTTATAAACATCTATTTTTAAAATTAAAAGGAGATCACAATGTTTTGCAACAGTTTAAATTTAGTAACCATATGTTCATGTCCAGAACAGTTAACTACTATGTCATTATAATAGCTGAAGAGTATTATAAGGATCTATCAAAACTTACTTAAGCAAACTCCTATTACTGGATATTTGTTTTATTTTCCTAAGGTTTATGAATACTGCTTCAATAAACATTCTTGCAGATAAATCTCCGTGTATGATATTATTTCCCTAGGATTCATTCCTAGAATGAGATATCTTTTGATTGTGTGTAATATTCATGGATTAAATAAACTTAATTGAGTTCCTACTAAGTGCTAGGCATTGTCTAGGGTTACAGCAGTAAACAAAACAGGCAAAAACTTGCCTAGGGGAGAGATAAAGTAGTAAAATCTATATTATTTGTGGAATTGCTATGGAGAAAAAGTTCTTCATGAGGGCATGCACTTTTTAGCAGGGTAACTTAAGGTCTCAGAAAAAGAATAAGTGTCAGATGCATTATATAAGCAAATTATATCACTCAAACTGAAGATGATTATTTTTATCATTTGATTTGTTATTTTTACAATTTTATAGGGAAACGAAAGGAATCTCACTGATTACTAATGCTTTGGGTTATTTATATAACTTATTTTACAAAATGCCTGCCTATATCTTTTCAACAAATTTCTTGAGTTTCTCCTTTTCCTTATTAATAGCTGTTTTAAAATTGGTCTTTTTGTATTAAATATGCTAGACCAGTTTTGTATTTACCTTAGATTTTTATTTATGGTGGTTTTTACTGTAACAGAATTTTTACAATAATTCTGGTTCTCAAGGACACTGGTGATGCTGTCCCAATTCTACCTTTATGTTTTATGGTTGTACTATATCTATATGTCTACATAGGTTTAGTATATGGTCATTGGATATTACGTTCTTTCCTTTTGATCCTTATTTAGTCATTTGTGTGTGTGTCTGTATGTGTGTATTAGTGAAGCTCACTACCATTCTTTAGATCACCATCTCTCCTGTCACTTCTGTAGTTTGAAGTACACTCTCTAATAGCTTATTCAATCCTATTCACAATAGTAACAAAAATAAATTTTTAAAATTAGGAAAAAGCTCAACTAGAAAATTGAAATATTTGTACAGTAAAAATTACAAAACATTGAAAGGATCTTAGACAAGATACAGATAAATATAAAGATATCCCAGATTCATGATCTGGAAGAATTAAAACCCTTAAAATGTGCATACTACCTGAAGTGATCTACAGATTCAATGTAAACCCTATTAAAATGTCAATGACATTCTTCATAGAAATAGAAAAGGCAATCTTAAAATGTATATGGACCTATGAAAAACTGGGAATAGTTAAAGGGATCCTGAAAAAAAAATGGAGGCATCACACTTTCTGATTTCCAAATAAATTGCAAACCTATCTTAATCAAGAGTATAGTAATGACATAAAAAGTGACATATAGACCTATAGAATATAATAGAGCCCAGAAAGAAATCCATGCATCCACAGTGACGTGCTATTCAACAAGGATGCCATGAACATAAAAAAGAGGAAAAGATAGTCTGATTAATAAATGGTGATGAGAAAACTGTATATCCACATGTCAAAGAAAGAAAATTGACCCCTATCTCATACCATATACAAAAATCAAGTCAATTTAAGCTTAAAACATAAGACATGAAACCATATAACTACTAGAAGAAAACCTATTGAAAAAGTTTCCCAATATTGGCTTTGGCAATCATTTTTGGATATGACCTCAAAAGTACAGGCAACAAAAGTAAAAATAAATAAGACTATATCAAATTTAAAAGTTTCTGCATAGCAAAGAAAATAATCAAGAGTAAAGAGGTAATATATATAATGAGGAAAATATTTACAAACCATATGTCTGATAAGGGATTAGTATTCAAAATGTATCAGGAACTTATACAACTCAATTGCCAAAATAAATAAATAATGCAATTTAGATATAATCAAAGGACTTGAAAAGGCATTTCTCAAAAGAAGACATAGGACAGGTATATGAAAGATGATCAACATAACCATATCAGGGAAACATAAATTAAAATAAAACTGAAATATTGCTTCACATCTGTTACATGGTTATTATAAGAAAGATGAAAGATAACAAGTTTTGGCAAGGACAAGTAGAAAGGGAATTCTTGTGCACTTTTGGTGGGAATGTAAGATTGTATAGCCATTATGAAATATACAGTATGAAAGCTCCTTAAAAATTAAAAATAGAACTACTTTATGAACCTACAATGCAACTTCTGTGTTGGGAGCCAGCCAAGGAGGCCCACTGTGCGTTAGTCTTCCACAAACTGCGGTTTTGGCTTTCACACAACTTAGTTCAAACTCGGGTCACATCTAAGAGCCTTAGTACTGGTCACAGGCTTCTGGGTCATGATTTTAGGATTTACTGAAGGTGAGTAAGGTGTAAATTGTAGAATATAGTTTTAGAAATGTAACTTTAGACAGCCATTTTGTTGAAAGAATGCAGCTAGATTACTTGGAGGTAGCCCATTGTGAACTTTGGACTGGGCCACATTCCAAACATTCTGGGATGGGCCACTATAGGTTGTAAAATAAGTATTTGAGTTTCTATAGAATCGTTCAACTTGGTATTAGTATAAATTAGCATAGGAGGAAAAGGGTTTATAGGATAGGCAGTCATGGATTAAGGCTAACATCTGTTATGGGATTTTCTTCGTCATACCTGAAAGAACATCTGGTGGGTGGAGGACACCCCTCACACACCTGGCTTTGTGTTCACGTGAAAGACATGTGAGACTGACTGTGCAAAATTTGGGGATAAAAGACCCGTTGAAATTCCCAATAAATGGCATCTGCATTCTCATTACAGGTGTCCATCTTCTCTCTTTCTCTCCCTCTCTCTCTTTCCCTCCTTCTCTTTTTTCCCTCAAACGCCGACACCGCCTCCACCTTTGAGGTACCCTGAACCTGGCAGGAGCAGGACTCCGGCACTTCTGGATATACAGTCATGCATCATTTAACATCATTTAACAACAGACATCATTTTGTGCACTCGAAGTTTGGTAAAAATAGGGACAGGTTCTGAGAAATGCATCACTAGGTGATTTCGCCATGTGAACATTATGGGGGGCATTTACACAAACCTAGATGGTAGCAACTGCTACAGACCTAATCTGCATGATATAGCCTATTGCTCCTAGACTACAAACCTGTAAAGCATGTTAGTTACTATAGTGAATACTGTAGGCAATTATAACATAATGTAAGTATTTGCGTATCTAAACATGTCTCAACTTAGAAAAGGTACAGCAAAAATACATTATTATAATCTGTAATTTATAATAGATTATATTGCAGATATATAGATTATATATTATTATAATCTGTAATTTGCAACCACTGTTATATATCTATTGACTGAAACATTGTTATGTGGCACATGACTGTATACCCAAAGAAATGAACCAGCATCTTAAAGCAATATCTGCACTCCCATGTTCATTTCTGCGTTGTTCACAAAAGCCACCAACAGATGAATGGGTAAAGAAAATGTGGTATATACACATATATATGTATATGCAATGGAATATCATTCAGCCATAAAGAAGGAAATTCTAACACTTGCTATAACATTGATAAACCCAGGTGACCATATAAAGTTAAATAAGCCAGACACTAAAAGACAAATAGTATATGATCTCATGTATGTGTGGAATCTAGTTAAATTAGATTAGATTTGATATTATACAATATATGGCATTATATTATAGATTAGATTAATATTGGATTAGATTAGATACTGTATATGTAAAATCATTAGGAAAGAAGCAAATGGGGAAATGTTAATCAAGGGGTACAAAGTTTTCATTATAGAAGACAAGCTCTGGAGATCTAATAAACAATGTGACTATAATTAACAATTTTTTTGTGCACTTAAAGTTTGCTAAAAGGGTTGACCTTCAGGGTTCTCGTCACAAAAAAAGTGGTAACTGAGGTGATAAATATATAAATTAGCTTGATTGCATAGATTATTAATAAAGTATATATATATCAAATCATCACATTGTACACATTAAGTATGTACAATTTGTATTTGCTAAGTATAACTCAGTAAAAAAAGAGTCACAGCTCTTTAAATAAGCTAGCTATGGCTACATGACCTTAGAATATTTTTCTTAAAGTCTTTAGGCCTTAGTTCCAACACTAATTTTTTTTAAAGGGCATAATAATAATTCCTGCCATGAAAAAATTTTGTAAAGGTTAAATGAAATAGATGTGAGATAAATGAAACTCTTATTTCAATGCCTGGCACATGGAAGTAAGTACCAAATAGAAATTAGATATTATTATTGTTGAGAATGCTATGGTCAGACTTCTTGCCCTAAAATCTATTTGTTCTCTATTGACATACCTGCAAGATTAATAAGTAAGCTATGGTCATGTAAAATACACATTCAGACTATCAACAACATATCAAGCATAATCTAAGTTCAAGTATATGATAATGGAAAGCAACATACCATAAAACACAAGCCTGCAACTTCTCTTTTTCTGTTTCAAAACCCTAGTTTTAATGTCTCTGCTGAATTGAATTTAAACTTATTAAAGGAAGGAAATTTTCAAATAAAGTATGAAAATCTACTACTTTACAGATTTGCACAGTTTCTCATCTGCTGCCTTCCATAATGAATAACTTTAGGAAGGGGAACATTATTTTGTTACTGTACATAATACACTAACATGAAATTGGCACAAAGGAAAAGAGGTATAAGAGGTATAGAATAGAAAATGCTATTTTTTATTTCAAAATATCCCAAAGGTGAAATGAATCTTACTGGCAATATTCTCCCACCCTTGCAACACATAGGGTCATCCAACCTACTTTTGCATGTATACAGGAAGTACCCTATCAAGGACAATAGTAACTTCAGAAAGAACTCACTTTTGGACATCCCTAAGTGAGGACTCTGGCTTTCCAATCTTTCTGCTCTCTCCCCATCCTCCTTAACCCCACCCAGGTTAATCCTTCCCTGAAGAAGATTCTAAAATTCCTTCCAGGTGAAAAACAATGCTATAAATGTTAGAATACACTGTTCACACTCATCCTGAAATCAACTCCTGGAAACTTACTCCCATTGACCTTTACTGAGTCTTGAGGAGCCTATGTAATGTTCTTTCCCATAACAGTTCCCCATGACAATATTTTAAAACAAGTCATGCCTTTCCACCAAATCATCTCTTCTATACTTACATCCTTTACTGGTCACTTAATATGGTATATATAAAGAATTTAAACAATTCATAACCTGCTCATCAGTAGAAAGAAATTATTGTATTCAAAGGAAAAAAATGAAAACAAATCATCACAAAACAAAACTCCAAAAACAATTCAGAAAGACATAAATAGAAAAAAAGTTCATCATATTCTTTTTTTTTCCTCAACAGTTTCAAAATGCTTTTTAAAAGGAGCAGATGATTAAAGTAGCCTCATGATTTAATAGAGAATATGAGGATTCCTACTAACTACAAGCACTAAGGGGCAGAAAATAAGTCTAACTTGTTCCCTTTTATAGTTTTGCACCAAGACAGAGCCTGACTTTTGATAGCTGACATTTTTGTAGCATATATTATGTGTCAGGCACTGTCAAAAGCACTTTACAGAAATTGGATTTTTAATCATCACGACAACCTTTATAACATAAATACTATTATCACTCCTATTTTATAGATGAAGGGCCTGAAGCATAGAGAGGTTCAAGTGATTTGCCAACATCAACAAGATGCAGGATTATAACCCAGGCAGTATGAACCCAGAAGCCATGCTCTTACCTCCCCATCCCGCCTGCATGCTATGTCACCTCAATGAATGAGGAGGTGAGCAATAAAAGATGGTTGAATGTAGGCATAGATGAATGGATGGATCAATAGATTGATCAATGGATTGACGGGTCAGTTGTCAGACTGATGAATTATTTGGGTTCACTCTCTCTCTCTCAACCTGTGAAAGGATACTGACATAGTACTGAGCACCTTTCTGTTCTGACACTATACTAGATTCTTTCATATATTTTTCACTAAATCATAGTAACAATCTTGCAAGTATGCCTTATTATTGCCCAGTTTTGAAGATATGGAAACTGGATTTGGTTAATTTAATGTTGATTCTTGGAAAAGTAATTCTGGGACTCAATTTGATTCTTGGCACAGTGGAAGTTCAATATATATTTATTGAGTGAAGGTTTTTAAAATACTCTTTAAATGCTTAGAAAAAGAAATATTAAAAATTAGTAACCAGCATGGTTTTCCTAAAGGCAGATAACACCAAGGGAATCTCATTTTATTTTTTGGTTCGTTCTAAACAGATCTATGGGGGAAATACTATGGATACAGTATTCCTGGATTTCACCAAAGCTACTAACAAGGTTATTCAAAACAACTTTGTGAATAAGATAGAGAAATATAGTTTGCATAATGATACAAATGTGAGAATTTAATGGCAGTCAAATACTACACCCAGAGAGTTCAGTTTAAATCTCAAGTAGTGAGGATGGTTTCTATTGTTAAATCTAAATGAAAACTTGGATGATGTCATATTGGTCAGGTTTGTGAATAACAAGAAATTGGTAGACAAATCCTCTGGGATATCATGAAATCAGTGCTAAGAGGTAAGTTTATAACACTGCACACACATCAAGAAAATAAAGGGATCTCAAGTAAACAATCTAATGTCATGCCTAAGGGAGCAAGTAAGACAAGAGTAATCCAATCCTGGAATCAGTAGAACAATAGAAATCATCAAAGTAAAGGCAGAGCTAAAAGAAACAGAGATTTTTTTTTTTAATCTTGCAAAAGATTAAAGAGACAAAAAGCTGGTTCCTTGAAAGGATAAATAAGATTGACAGAACCCCTGGTCAGATTTTAAAAAGAGGGAGAGAAAGATAAAATTCAAATAAACACAATAAGAAATTAAAAAGGTGATGTTACAACCCTCAGAAATACAATAGATTATCAGGGAGTACTATGAACATCTGTATGCAAGTAAGCTTAAAAATCTAGAAGTGGAGAAATTTCTGGTATCACACAACCTCTCAAGATTGAAACAGGAAGAAAAATGGAATCCTAGCTGGGCATAGTGGTTCAGGTCCATAATCCCAGCACTTTGGAAGGCTGAAGTGGGAGGATTGCTTGGCCCCGGAGTTCAAGACTAGTATGAGCAAAAAAGCGAGACCGCATCTCTACAAAAAAAAAAATCTAAAAAATTAGCTGGGCATGGTGGCATGCATCTGTAGTCCCAGCTACTTGGGAGACTGAGGTGGAAGGATTGCTTTGCACCCAGGAGGTAAAGGCTGCAGTGAGCTGTAATCACACCACTGCACTTCAACCTGGGATACAATGAGACCTTGAGGAAGGAAGGAAGGAAGGAAGGAAGGAAGGAAGGAAGGAAGGAAGGAAGGAAGGAATTGAAATCCTAAACAGATCAATAACAACCCAAGAAATTTACTTAGTAATAACAAACCTCCCCACCAAAAAAGTCATGGATCAGATGGTTTCTCAGCTGAATTCTCCTAGATGTACAAAAAAGAGCTGATACCAATGCTATTGAAAGTATCCAAAGCAATCAATAAGGAAATATTTTCCCTAGCTCATTCTATCAAGCCAATTTCAGTCTGGTAGCCAAAAATGGCAAAGACCCAACAAGAAAAGAAAGCTTCAGGCCAATTTTCCTTATGAACAAAAATTCTCAATAAGATTCTAGCAAATCACATCCAACAGTACATTATAAGGGTCATTCACCATGACCAGTGGGCTTCATTCCTAGGATGCAAGACTGGTTCAAAATATGCAAATCAATAAATGTAATCCACCACATAAACAGATGTAAAACCAAGAACCATATGATTATCTCAACAGACACAGAAAAAGCATCAAAAAAATCCAACATCCCTTCTTGATAAAGAAAAACACAAACACCTATGCATTGAAGGAACATTCCTCAAAATAATAAGAGCCATGTATGATACACCTACAACTAACATCATACTTAACAAGCAGAAGCTGGAAGCATTACCCCTAAGAACAGGAACAAGGCAAGGATGCCCATTCTCACCCCTCCTATTCAACATAGTACTGGAAGTCCTAACCAGAGCAATCTGGCAGAAGAAAGAAGTTATGGGTATCCAAATAGGAAAAGAGAAAGTTAAATTACCCCTCTTTTCATATGATATGATTCCATATCTAGAAAATCTTAGAGGGGACTCTTGGGAAGATGGTAGTGGAGTCAGTCAGGCTAAGCGAGTCTCAGTGTGAGTGAGTAAGTATATGGAAAATTTTGTGTATGTACTGGTAAGTGGGCATGTGAGTGGCTCACTGAGTAGGGACTCAGGAACAAGTGGCCAGGGCTCTCCTCGTTAAGCAGCTAGTGCCACAGCTGCTCTGCTTGATCCCTAGTGCTTCCTGGGTACAGAAGTCAAGTGCCATTTTTTAAAAAAAAATCACTAAAGCCCTTCCCAGGAAGAGGCTTCCAGGAGAGACTGCTGGCTCCAGGCTCTGCCTCACCACCGTAGCACCTGGCCGGACTCTGGCAGCAAGGGCTGTGGAGGGAGCAAGAGAGCCCAGAGACAGAGCTCCATTGGAGAAAATGAAAGAGGCACCCTGCCACCATCTTGAAAACTGGGCAGGAAAGTGCTCTGACTTGCTCACCAAGGAGCGACAGAACCGATCTGATCTCTGTGACTGGTGGATTAACTACTCAGGGGTTGATCGTAACCCAGGGGGAATATTCCAAAAGCACAAACTCCAGAGGGACAGAATGAGTGCTGAGTCTCAGACACCCCACCCCCTACCCTGATTCAGCCACAGGACAAAGAGTATGGCCAGAAAAGGATGAGGAAGATCTCCAAAGAGATCAGTGGTGAGTCCACGGCTGACTCAACCCCCTCCTCCCCAGCAATCCTCTGAACGTCAGACCCACATGCTGGGGCACAACTGAGAGGGACAACCGAGGCAGAGCCTGGACATCAGCCACAATAGGAGGACTCCACTCCAGGATAAGCCTGGCTGGGGTGCTCCCACCCCCAACCAGTACCCAGGGAAGAGACAATCCCATACCACCCCATCAGAAGAGAACCTCTGACCATACTAGAGTATGACGGGAGGACTTAAGTCCCACCTACCCCCACTGTCCCCTCCTTCTTCCCCTGGGACAGACACTGGGGAGATTGTGAAATGAGGACAAAGCTCTGCAGGAGACAGCAGAAGGGTAGCTGAGAGGAACAACTACAAGAACCTGCCACAAGAGGGCAGACTTTTGTTGTTAATTTTTTAATATTTTTCCTCTGTGCATGAATGTGTATGTGAGGGTTCACTCTTCCTCCTGCCCACACCCCCCTTTTTCCCCCTCTCTCCTTCTTCTCTCATTTTTTGTTTTCTGTTTATGTGTGTATGTGAAGGAGTAAGTGTTCATCTTTCAGTTTTTTTGTTTTTTTTGCTTTTTGGTTATTCTCTTTTTTTAGTTTAATGTGAGTGTGAATACATGTGTGAGGGTTCAATTTGAATTCCTTTTTTCTTTTCTTTTCTTTTTCTTTTTTTTTCCTCTGTATTTTCTCGCTTTCTCCTCCTTTCATTTTGGGAAGCTTTACTGTCTCTTGTAGTTTTGAGAGTTGAATAAGGTGGAGGATGGGGAGCTAGGATTCAGAAACTACTTGCAAATCACAATGTTCACTGATTGTAGTAT
>CAUYQG010020766.1:0-13667 GCA_963574415.1 Tarsius wallacei
CACTCAGCCAGATGTTGGTGCCAGAATGCACATCATCACGCACAGCTCCAATCCATTCCTCCTTCCTCTGCTCAGAAACCTTCCGGGACTTCGTTCTGCTTCAACTGGGATTCAGGACTGTCCACATTCAGTCTAATTCCAGTTTATCCTGGTTACATCTAGCAGAGGAGCTCCATTCTACAGCCAAGTTGCTGTTCCCCAACTAGCAGGGCCACATCCTTTCTCTCCAGTTTCCCACCACCTCTGCCCCTGGCAACTCTGGCCACTGTTCCCATCCCTCCTAGATCTATGCCTTTACTTACTCATTCAGCAAACCTATGTTGAGCACCTCCTCCTTACTGACTGTAGTCCCGGTGGTGGGTCTCATGGGGCTTTTAGTCCAGCAGCAGAGAAGTGGATGAACAATTATAAGAAGTATGACAAAAGGCAAGGGTGCCAGCTGTTAACCTGAAGTTCTGACTGCGGGGGTGGTGTTGGTCAGGAAAGACCTTTCTGATGCTGTGGGACTGCATCTCCTCTCCACCTCCAATTAGCTGTGGCCCATCTCCCCTTTAATTCTGGGACCCTCCGTGGCTTTGCTCCTGAAACAAGTCTCTCTATCTCATTTAACTGTTGTAGCAAATATTTGTTGGGGCTGGTTTCGGCGGCTCACACGTGTAATCCCAGCACTTTGGGAGGCCAAGGCGGGATGATCACTTGAGACCAGCCTGGGCAACATAGTAAGACTTTGTCTCTACAGAAATAAACATAAAAAAATTAGCCCGACGTGGTGATGCATGCCTGTAGTCTCAGCTATTTGGGAGGCTGAGGCTGGAGGATCACCAGAGCCTGGCAAGTTGAGGCTGCAGTAAGCCACGATCGCGCCACTGCACTCCAGCCTAGGTGACAGGGTGAGACTCTGACTCAAAAAATAAGCAAGTAAGTAAATGAATAAATAGATATTGTTGGCAATCAGATCATTCATTATCTTCTGGTAAATCAAATTGTGGAGATCAGTTATCTTTGGACCCATCCAGAATGTTGGGTGATTTATAGGGTGAGTTTGGTGACTTCCTGATTTCAATGATGTCACCTGAGTGGGTGGCCTTGCTCCCACCCAGTTGCATTTTGTTCGATGAGCAGCTTGGCTCATAGAAAACTAAAGGCTATACCTAAATTGTAATTGGAGGTTATCTTGCAGGGCTGGGATTACAAAACAGGTTTCCATTTTATATCGTCCGTGCTTCAGTAAATATTTGAATTTTTTCATATCAAACTTGTGTTAGCTTTATAATTAAAATTTTTTAGTGTTCTTAAGAAAATTAGAAGCCGGGCTTGGTGGCTCAGCCTGTAATCCCGCGCCTTGGGAGGCTGAGGTGAGTAGATTGCCTGAGCCCGCGGGTTCAAGACCCGCCTGGGCAACTCGGTGAGATCTCATCTCGACAATAAATCAAAAAATTAGCCGGGTGTGGTAGCGCGCGCCTGTAGTTCCAGCTACTTGGAAGGCTGGGGCGGAAGAATCCCCGGAGCCCAGCAGGTCGAGGCTGCGGTGGCTGGGAGTGGCCACTGCACTCCAGTCTGGGCGACAGAGTGAGACTCCAACTCAAAAAAAAAAAAGAAAATTAGGCAGAGCAAATAAAGTTTTATTTGCTTCTCCCACTTCCACTTTTCCACTTTTTGCCTTCTAAGATAGGGACATATATTTAAAGGGAAAAAAATATATTTAAAAAATATATTAAAAAAATATATTTAAATACATAGGGACATATATTTGAAGGGATAAAACCCCTGACTCCCAGTCCTCTGGAACTTAGTGAATAGAAAACTTCAGGTGAGGCCAGGTACAGGGGCTTATGCCTGTCATTCTAGCACTTTGGGTGGCCAAGGCAAAAGGATTGCTTAAGTCCAGCTTGGATAACATAGTGAGATCTCGTCTCTATAAGAAATATAAAAATTAGCCAGGCGTGGTGGTGCATGCCTATAGTCCCAGCTACTCAGGAGGCTGAGGCGAAAGGAATGCCAAGCCCAGGAGATAAAGGCTGCTATGAACCATGATTGCGCCACTGCACTGCAGCCTGGGCAAAATGATGAGACTCTGACTCAAACAAAACAAAACAAAACAAAAACAGTTCATGCGAGTTTGCCCATCCAAGTGGCAAAGGTAAACTATGAAGGCTTGAAAGCCTGCATAGTTAAGTAGTGTGCGCCTTTGGGTACTGGGGAGGGGAGTTCTCCCGGCATGAGATAAACAAGCAGAACATTCATGACTGCAGAAAGCATCCACAAATCAGTGGAAGACTGGGGAGCTGGATGGCACCCAGGGACAGAGCCCTCTCTTTCTACAGAAAGTACAGGCCCACCCTTGTGAAGAAGGTTTGCCTGGTGTGTGGGCTGCAGACGACAGGAGAGGCAATGCCCCCTGTCAGTAGTCACCCTGATCTCCACTTCCTGCGATAATTGAATGCTCCTATCAGAGCACACTCATCTGTCTGGGCAACTGGGCTCCAGGCCAGCCTGCAGCTGACCCACATAAGCCTGCCACAAAACATACAGAGAGCCCTGCACTCCCACTCCCGCTGAGTCCACAGGATCAGGAAAAGCTGTGAGCCCTTCCCGGGTCCTGGCAGTGAAACATCTTGTCTTCTCCCTGCATTCATTCTGACTGCATAAGGAGGCAGTTCTCAAAGGCAACAGCCATGAGAGTCTACCCCCAGCACCAAAAGGGGTCTGAGAGGGAGGCTGTCCTAGAACTGAGGACATCAATTTAGACACACTTGCAGTCCAGAGTGGCTGGTCAGGGAGGAAGCTAAAGGAAAAATTCCCAGATCCTCTCTCTCCCTTCTGCCCTCAGATTTGCTTGTACTCCCTATTAGCCAATAAAGTACTTTGCTGAATACTTACCCTAAAAATTATTTACTGTTTATTTGAAATTCAAGTTTCACTGGGCATCCTGTGCTAAATCTGACACCCCAAGCAGAAGACACCCTACTCCCTCCACACATACACTCAGGATGGCAGGAGGCCAGCCCACGAGCAGGGATGGGACCCTTGGGTAGACCTCCAGTCACTAACCCACAATGCAAAATGCTGGACCTGTGTCCTTCTTATCTCACCAAGTCTCTGCCAATGTATTTGAATAAAAAATAATCAGGACGGCAACCCCCTCAGGTCCCCTCCCACTGTGGGAACTTTTCTGTCCTCTCAATAAATCCTGCTTTCAAAAATAAATAAATAATAACCAGGGTAGAATATACGCTCCCAAAATGCCATTTAAAAAGCTAAAAGGACAGCTATTGTGAGCCTATATTTTTAGAAATACTTGTGGGTCAGAGGAAATAAAAACATGTCCAGGTTCATTCCAGTGGGCAGGCATTTTGCTGGAAGTTCTGAATCATTATGTAGCTAGTGACCTAAGCATGCTTTTTTTGTTGAGGCACAAAAATTGCAAAGTTATCTCTTGGTGACCATGAGAAGCCTTTTCAATACTATTGGCTGAATTTGCGGTATAGTCTGCGACTGAACAGACAGTAAGAAAAGTGATCTTGAACCTTCCTGTTAATGCTATTGAGTTAGTTGGCCTGAAGGACTTGAAATGAGTCAATTAAAAAAAAAATTAGCAGTTGTGGTGGGTCATGCCTGTAATCCCAGCACTTTGGGAGGCCGAGGTGGGAGGATTGCTTGAGCCCAGGAGTTTTGAGACCAGTCTGGGCAACATAGCAAGACCTCATCTCTATAAAAAAATAAAATTAACCAGACGTGGTGGCACATGCCTGTAGTCCCAGCTACTCTGGAGACTGAGGCAGAAAGATTACCTGAGCCCAGGAGGTCAAGGCTGTGGTGAGTGAAGATCATGCCACTGCACTTCAGCCTGGACAACAGAGTGAGACCCCAACTAAAAAAAAAATTATGTTTGATTGGAGGAGTTATCTTTCTTAAGAGCTCTTTTGAAAGCAAGTGAACAAATGAACTGGCGAATGAAAATATACACCCCAAAAAACAGAATTATTTTTTTGGAGGGCGGGCTCCCATAGTACCGGTTCTCCCTGCTGGATAAGTGTTCTAGGAACCCATTGGCATCAGTGTACCAACTAGTGTTGTTGTGAGAGACTACATTCGACTTCAGTGAATTTTTTTTGGAGATTGTTCCGTTTGCCCATTTCATGAGTGATTGACGAGTACACCTGTCTACACCATGCTTATTGTTCACCAGTTTTTGACCAAAAACAACATGACCCCATGCCCCATCCTCCCCATTCATCCACTCTGTCCCTTTTTATTTTCCCTGATGAAAAAAGTCCTCAAAGGGAAACATTTTGCCGATGTGAAAGAGGTAAAACGAAAAACTGCACAAGCACTAAAAAGCATCAAAATTAACTAGTTCGAAAACTTTTGAGCGGTGGAAAAAACATCTCAGTAGGTGTAATACATCAAACAAAGAGTACTTTGAAGGTGCCTGAAGTTTAAACATTTAATAATAAATACACTTTTTTTTTTTTTTGGTAGAAGTAACACTTTGTTGCCCAGGCTGGAGTGCAGTGCCACGCTCACTACCACCACAGCCTCGACCTGCTGGACTCGGGCGATCCTTCCACCTCAGCCTTCCAAATAGCTGGAACTACAGGCACACGCCACCACACCCAGTTCATTTTTTTGATTTGTTGTAGAGACGAGGTCTTGTCAAGTTGCCCAGGCTGGTCTCGAATCTCTGGACTCAGGCAATCCTCTCGCCTTGGCCTCCCAAAGTGCTAGGATTACAGGCTTGAGGCCCCATGCCCAGCCTTAAGTACACAATTTTTAATAAATAACTTCCAGGTTTTTTTGGGTCCCCCCTCTTACATCCAGGTGTGTATGTGATATAAATTCTGCTCATTTTTACTGAGGACTCTGAGAATATCCCACTGCTCTTTCATCATGGCGTAAGACATTGGGGACTTACTTATAAATTCGTCTTTATTGTTTGAAAGGCTAAAAGTTAAATGTTCTGTTTTACAGCAGTCACGAAAGCGAAGGAAGAAACCAAGCCCTACCTACCACTCCCACGACCTTTCCCAGGGAGCCTGCGAGCTGACCATGGGCCGTTTTCCTTTCCTCACACCAGTGTGTACCAGCCTGCCTTGATGTCTTCGTCAACACAGCCTGGAAAACCATACACAGGAAATACAGACGTTCCCTGGGTGACCTCTGCTAAGCCAAAGCTCCTGCCACCTCTTGCATTTAATCACACGGTTGGACACATAATACTTTCAGAACATAAAAGTGTAAAATTTAATTGCTCAATAAAGGTACCTAATGTGTACCAGGACAGCACAATTTCTTGGTGGAAAGATGGGAAGGAATTGCTCGGGGCACATCATGCGATTACACAGTTTTATCCAGATGATGAAGTTACAACAATAATTGCTTTCTTCAGGTATGTGTTCTTACTTACTTTCTTTTTAAAAGTTGTTTTGCTAATACTACCTCAAAAGCAAAGGCAGCCATTTGTTTCCTATTTAAACAACCCTGGTCCCTTTAGAGCATTGATGAATAGCTGACATTCTGTGTTGTTGACCTCTTTTAAATTGATCTTGGCCCCATTGGAACTGTTGGTTAACCTATACTCGGGGCTGGAGCTGGGGCTACTTCCCACCTGACCTGCATGACACATCAATTACAGCCAGACCCAAGAGCTCTACCAGTGAATGGGAATCGTTTTTCTTTTTTTTTTTGAGTTGGAGTCTCACTCCATTGCCCAGGCTGGAGTGCAGTGACACACTCACGGCCAAATCAGCGTCGACTACTGAGCTCCGGCGATCCTTCTGCCCCAACCTTCCAAGTAGCTGGAACTACACGCACGCACCTCCATGCCCAGCTAATTTTTTGATTTATTGTAGAGATGAGTTCTCGCCAAGTTGCCTAGTCTGGTCTCAAACCTGTGGGTTCAGACAATCCTCTAACCTCAGCCTCCCCAAAGTACTGGGATTATAGGCATGAGCCACTGGGCTCAGCCGGAAATAGTGTTTCTTAAGGGGTATGAGGAGACATCAAAATCACACAGAGGCTAGGTACATAGTCCTAGCTACTCCAGAGGCTGAGGCAGGAGGATCGCTTGAGCCCAGGAGGTCTTGGCTGCAGTGAGCTATGATCGTGCCACTGCACTCCAGCCTGGGCGACAGAGCAAGACCCTGTCACAAATTAAAAAAAAAAAAAAAATGAAAAGGAAAAAAAGCACCCAGTGGTCATGGGGCATGGGGATTTTAAAATAGTGCGGCCTTTCCATCCTCATTTGCCCCATGGCCCCTGCCTTCCTCCTCTCCCTACCCTTGCTGCTGAGAATCCTGATACTGATGGAGCCCCTATGCATACGGGGCTAGGGAATGGTGGAGTACAAAGTCTCAGGAAATGATACGGGCCCTCGGCCACTGGGGCTGCCGAGTGTATTTTACTTTGTTCTACAAGAGCAAACTAGGTGAGGTGGGGGGTGACAGGGATAGTCAAGCCAGGACTTGTGTCTGGAATGCTCCATTCTCTCAGAGATGGAGCCATCGTATCTCAGAATGCTACAGGTCGGGAAGAGCTGCCTCTCTTCTCATCACCCCCTTTGTATTCTTTACGCTTTCCTCTTTGCCAGGAAGTTTAAGTTCTGCTCCAGGACTTCATTGCATGAATAGTTTTAGAATTGTGTTGACCTGTGGTTGTTAAAGGCTCAAAATGAGATCAGAGCCACGCAGAGTTGAAGCAAGAAGGTTTTTTCTTGGATTCCTCCGTTCTGGAGTGGAGCCTTCTTTGATCTGTTATGTTTTCGCTTTCTCTGACACTATCCTTGGCGTGGCCCCATACTGTGTCATGCCTTTCAGTGAATCATTTTATGTTTCCTTTTCAGAAAACCACCTCTCAGTTACCACAGGGATAATGACCTGGTTAGAGTTTAGTGTGTCAACACTTCCACAAGATGTGCCTTTTCTACATTTTTTTCCAAGTTTTAGATATGGTCAGTGGATAACCCCTCAGCCTCAAGGCAAAGAACACAACTTCCACATTTTCCATTGGTTGACTTAAGCTCTGGCTAGGTCTCTCTGCCTGCCATTCTCAACCAGTGACTAAGACCACTCAGAAGATTTGACTGTATTTTTTTTCTGCATCAACTACAAAATGCAGATGTCTTACTATCATACAGACATAGCTTGTGATGAGAGAAGTAAAATCATCATTTAATAGTAAATGGATGAAGAGCAGTTTGTTTATATTTTTAATCGGAGTCTCACTCTGTCGTCCAGGCTGAAATGCAGTGGCACACTCACACCACAGCCTTGACCTGTGGGCTCAGGCGATCCTTCCGCCTCAGCCTTCCAAGTAGCTGGAGTCACAGGCATGTGCCACCACGCCCAGCTAATTTTTTGGTTTATTCTAGAGACGAGGTCTCACCAAGTTGTCCAGGCTGGTCTTGAACCCCTGGGCTCAGGTAATCCTCTCGCCTCCCCCTTCCAAAGTGCTGGGATTACAGGCGTGAGCCACCGCGCCTGGCTGAGGAGTAGTTTAAAAGCTTAAACGAACAGGAAGCCAGCACACATTGGTCTCATGGGGTATCACATAGGAGGAGAGCCTAGCCCTGTCCTGCTGCCTCTTTGGGCTTGGCCTTCCTGCAACCATGGGTGAGCTGCTACATCTCTCCCAGTGTTCTTTCCAAAGAAAGACATTGAGTGAGACCTCCTCCCTACAAAAAAATTTAAAAATTAGCCGAGCATGATGATACACACGTCTGTAGTCCCAGCTATTTGGGAGGCTGAGGCAGAAGGATCGCCTGAACCAAGGAGGTTGAGGCTGTAGTGAGCCGTGATTGTGCCATTGCACTCCAGCCTGGGTGGCAGAGTAAGACCCCGACTCAAAAGGAAAAAAATAAAACAAAACCACGCCATGGGCTTGGACCACATGGAAGCCAGCTCTGATTCTGTTCTATGGTGCCATGACCTGTTCTTAGGACTTAAATTGAAGAGTTTTTTAAACTTAGTCAGTGTCCTCTTTTGGTTTGTGCCTTTAGAGTTCAGAAAGTGACCTGGGTGATATTTTGAGAGCTTTGACTTTAGAGTAGAATTGAGCTTACACATAAACTCATTGTGAAGAAAAAAAAATTGTATTTGACATCCACACTAAGCCTTAAAGCAAATGTAGTGATCAGAATTTTTGCAAATGATGGACATTCAGCTGAACTGGATAGCGTATAGGACAATCCCAAGTCCACCTTTATAAGATTCTTCAGCTTTATTATGGTAATATTCACTTAGCAGAGTAGCTGCAGAGTGATTGAGTGAAAAAATTATAGTAGCACCATCAAGATGATAATATTTGTGTAATTTCTTGGCAAGAGAGGAGTTTTGTTTTGTTCTTCTTTTTGAGTGAGAGTCTCACTCTGTTGCCCAGGCTGGAGTGCAGTGGCACAATCACGACTCACCTCAGCCTCAACCTTGTGGGCTCAGGCAATCCTTCCACCTCAGCCTTCTGAGTAGCTGGGAGTACAGGTGCTCGCCGTCATGCCTGACTGAAAGAAGGATGTTGAAGGCCCTAAATTTGCTACCTTTTAGATGAGGACACTGAAGGCCCTATGAGTAGGGTCACTAGGTAGTGAGCTAGTCATATTTAATCAGAGCCTGATTTGCACACCTGTATTATCTTCTCTTCTCACATCTCACAGGCCCTAAGGAAATCCACTGTTATTCCTGGGAAGAACAAAGAGTTAAAGGATAGTTCTAGACTTTCAATGTATGTCATTTTATTAGGAAGTCATTAACCTGCAGTTTTGCTGGAGTTGCCAGTAACAATCTCTATACGGACCATGTTTATTCAAGGGAATGTGCTAATAAAATCATATGAGGGGAAGAGAACACAGAATATGGATGTCTGTATGTTGGCAAGGGTTAGAAGGACTCTAGAGGGAAACACATGGTATTTTGAGTTAGGTCACGGGAGCATTTTTCTACAAGGTGTTATCACATACAGAAGTTCCCTTAAGAATGGGCAGCAGTGACATGAATTTTGAAAATGATGAAGTCTTCAGATTAAGGACCCCACAGTTCCTACTTATCTTTTAAATACAGTGTAATTGTGAGTTGCTAGAGACTGACAGGATGGTGAACTCTATATTTAACTTTCTCAGCCTAATATTGGTTCCATATTTTGTCTCTTCCATGGCACATGGGCATTTAAAAGTGAATCTGGTGTACTCTGGAAAGATTGGGGAAATCTGGCATACTGGGGAGTGTCCCTGAAAGATTTTTGAAACGACTTGGTCTTAGCTCCTGTGTATATATGTGTGGGTATTTTTAATTTATTTTAATGGTAATATGTGTGTTTTGTCAAAAACTTGGGAAATATTGAGCAGGTACAAAGAAGGAAATAATGGCCCATAATCCTACAGCTCTGAGAACATTTTCCAAGCATATATATATTTAATATTCTTGGAATGAAATTAGCCTTTTATTACATAAATGATTGCATATCTTGTTTCATTCACTTAACATTATATTGTGAACATTTCCCTATGTTATGAGTCTTCAAAATATTTTAAAGGCTGCTCTACACCATTGTAATCTGTTATTCTGAAACAGAAACAAATGTAGAAAAATGCAAATAAAATTGTAAAGAGAAAAACATTAAAAATTATTTTCAAGCCGGGCTGGGTGGCTCAGCCTGAAATCCCAGCGCTTTGGGAGACTGAGGTGAGTGGATTGCCTGAGCCCGCGGGTTCGAGACCCGCCTGGGCAACTTGGCGAGACCTCATCTCTACAATAAATAAAAAAAAAAAAATTAGCCAGGCGTGGTAGCGTATACCTGTAGTTCCAGCTACTTGGAAGGCTGAGATGGAAGGATTGCTGGAGCCCAGCAGGTTGAGGCTGCAGTGGCCGGGAGCGGCCACTGTACACCAGTCTGGGTAACAGAGTGAGACTCCAACTCAAAAAAAATATATTATTTTCAAAATGCCGAGATTAAGGGCATACCCAGGGGAATAAGTAACTAATGTGATACTTCTAGTCCAGATATGTTTTTTGGTTTTTGGTTTTTGTTTTTTTTTAGAGACAGGGTTTTACTGTTGCCTAGGTTGGAGTGTAGTAATGTGGTTGTAGCTCACTGCACCCTTGATCTCCTAGGCTCAAATAATCCTCTTGCCTCAGCCTCCTGAGTAGCTGGGACTACAGGCATGTGCTGCCATGCCTGGCCAATTTTTTTTTTTTTTTTTTTTTAATGGTAGAGATGGGGTCTCACTATGTTGCCCAGGCTGGTCTTGAACTCCAGCCACCATGCCTGGGAATTTTTTTTTTTTTTGTAGAGGTGGGGTCTCCCTATATTGTTTAGGCTGGTCTTGAACTTCTGGACTCACATGATTATCTAGTCTTGGTCTCTCAAAGTGCTGGGATTATAACAGTGAGTCACCATGCCTGGCCCAGATGCACTCCTGAGCTAGGTCTGATCTTTGCTAATAATTCACTTTTTTTTTCTTCCTGTTTCACTTGGATGTCTGTTACTGTTGATAGAGCCAAGAGTCATCTTTCATTAGAAGGTGTAGAAAACATTCAGAGTCTGTTAGCAGGTTGAGATCCCTCGAGAGCATTTACTAAGCCTCCTTTATGTGACTTGAGTCACAGGGCTGGGCCTCTTCCTTGGCATCCTAACCAG
Organism: Tarsius wallacei; assembly: GCA_963574415.1. Lineage (NCBI taxonomy): Eukaryota > Metazoa > Chordata > Mammalia > Primates > Tarsiidae > Tarsius > Tarsius wallacei. The sequence continues at coordinate 10,627 of CAUYQG010020766.1, forward strand.
TAGCCTGCCTCATCTGTATCCAACATCTGCTCATAACTATAGCACATCCATTTGCCCAGGCCCTGGGACGCTCACTGCTTAGCCAAGACCTTTCCCTGGAGTCTGCAAAGGCGAGTGTAATTTATGGGATATAATTAGCTCTGATGTCTGGTATAACATGTAAAACACCCTCTAGCTTGATGAAAATTCTCCCTTGTCAGGTAAAGCACTCCCCAAAGGCAGCAGCCATCAGACTAAAAGACTGGGGAGCCCAACTCTCAAGCAAAAACAAAACTTGATGCTTCTGTAAGTTGGCAGATTTCATTATTGGTAGGTTTGTGGTGAAGGGAAAGTATTTGTTGTTTGTTTTTTGTTTAGTCTAGGAATTCTCAGTACTCTTTAAATTCTGGCATAGTTCCCAGTGGCTAAAGCTGGAAGATTTTACTCCTTCATTAAATTTTCTTTGTAAAGCTGGGTGCGGTGGCTCACGCTTATAATCCCAGCACTTTGGGAGGCTGAGGCGAGAGGATTGGCTGAGCCACAGTTTCGAGACCAGCCTGGGCAACATGGTGAGACCTTGTCTCTCTACAGTAAAATAAAATAAAATAAAATTAGCCAGGCTTGATGGTGTGCGCCTGTAGTTCTAGCTACTTGTAAGGCTGAAGCGGAAAGATTGCCTGAGCCCAGCAGGTCGAGGCTGTGGTGGCCATGAGGGTGCCACTGCACTCCAGCCTGGGTGACAGAGTGAGACTCCGACTAAAGAAAAAAATAATTTCTTTGTAAGGATGTTCAGTGAGTTGTTTGGGTGCCCTAAAATCCCGTGCCCTTGAGGACCCCTGTCTCCATTCGGGCTCCTGGCACTGTGAGAAGTTGTGATTGTAGGGCCCCTGCCAGCTCTCGGTGCTGAGCTTCCTACCCTCATACTGCCTTCCGTGGGTCTGACTGATGCTGTTGCTGGTTTCCTATCCTGCTGCCCTTTGTAGCAATGAAAACAGAATTTAGAACCCCAGCTTGGGAGGCCAAGGCAGGAGGATCACTTTGAAGCCAGGAGTTCAAGATCAGCCTGGTCTTTATAAAAAAAAATAAAATAAAAAGATTAGCTGGGCATGGTGACACATCTGTAGTCTTAGCTGCTTGAGAGGCTGAGTGGAGAGGATCGTTTGAGCCCTGGAGCTCGAGGCTACAGTGAGCTATGATCACAACGCTGCACTCTAGCCTGGATGATGGAGTGAGACCCTATTTCAGAAAAAGAAAAAAAAAATCGATTTTCTTAATTTCTTAAGCCAAACCATCAGCTGGAAAAGTTATTAGTAGCCACAGATGCCTGACACTCTCTAACTTGCTTTATAGTCACAAGACTTCCTTTCAACTCAGAGTTCCTTAAAGTAGTCTATCCTCTCAGCACCATTTGAACTGTGGCAGGTGAGAAAACAAGGAGCTTATCAGTGGATCTCTGTATTTCTTTTTTTTTTCTTTTGAGTTGGAGTCTCACTCTGTCACCCAGACTGGAGTGCAGTGGCACGTTCCCAGCCACCGCAGCCTCGACCCTCTAGGCTCCGTGATCCTTCCGCCTCAGCCTTCCAAGTAGCTGAAACTACAGGCGCGTGCTACCACGCCCAGCTATCTGTATTTCTTAAAACATTTTTTTTTCATTGTAATAATTTTTATGTGGTAAAACGTGCATTACATAACATTCACCATTTTAACCCTTTTTCGAGTGTACAGTTGGGTGGCATTAAGTATCGTCACACTGTTGCACAACCATCACCACCATCCACCCACAGAACATGTTCATCATCCCAAACTGAAACTCTACACCATGGCACAGTAACTCCCCGTTCCTCCTTCTCCCTAGTCCCTGGTCACCACTACTCCACTTTTTCTGAGTTTGATTACTCTTATACTACATTTGAGTGGCATCATACAATATTTGACCTTTTTTCTCTTTCTTTTAAGAAGGCTCTAGAGCTTAGCTGCTAATTCTGAGCTGTTTCCGAGCAGCCTAGCCTGGAAGGACTGAGGGTCAGAGAACCACGCAGTGTGGTTGCAAAATGTCCCTAGGCTAAACCAGCCCACCTCCCTCTGGTGTGATGGGCTTTGGCCATACCAGGTGGTTCCTGTCTAGACACTGTGGCTGAGTCTGTATCATTTCTTTCCTGGTTCAGATGTTTGTATCTGACTAAAATCTGGTGAGATTTTTATTTTTATATCTTTATTTTTAAAGCTGCACATATACATGGCAAAACGTTCCAACCGTTCAAAAGTTGTCTTCTCCAGTCCTCTCCCTACGGAGATCTGAGATTACCCATCTCTTGGGTATCTTTCTGGAGATACTCAATCCATATGCAGTCCTATGTATGTTTGTATGTGTGTGCCAGTCTCCAGTTTGTGTGTTAATCTCACAGCTGTGGTTGAATCAATACCCAAGGTTCACATTTTTTGTGGCTATGGACATTCTGTTTTCAGCTGAACCATGTAATATATTATAATTATAGTTTACTTCTCATCTTAGTTCATTTTCTGTTGCTTCTTTTTTTTTTTTTTTGAGTTGGAGTCTCACTCTGTTGTCCAGGGTGGAGGGCAGTGGCATGCTCCTGGCCACCACAGCCTCAACCTGTTGGGCTCCAGCAATCCTTCCGCCTCAGCCTTCCAAGTAGCTGGAACTACAGCCGAGCGCTACCACGCCCGGCTAATTTTTTGATTTATTGAAGAGATGAGGTCTTGCCAAGTTGCCCAGGAGGGTCTCGAACCCACGGGCTCAGGCAATCCACTCACCTCAGCCTCCCAAAGCGCGGCATTGCAGGCTGAGCCACCGAGCCTGGCTAGGAGTACTATTCTAATGAGTAATTTCTATGACCTGTCAGGGTCAATCTGTTTTTTGCAGGGACTGGCTCAGTGAATATGATAGGAAACACCACCACAGTATTCTTTACATCCTTAAAGCAAACACTAATATGTATCAGTTTTATAGGGTACTGCTACAAAAAATATTACTCCAAAGGTCAAGAAACTAAACATGGAAATTCTGCCAATTAGCAAACATATTCACCTCGTTTATCAGT
>CAUYQG010020767.1:0-12142 GCA_963574415.1 Tarsius wallacei
CAAATACTTTTTCCCAGTCTGTAGGCTGTCTCCCTGCTCTCTTGATGGTTTCTTTGGCTTTGCAGAAGCTTGTTAGTTTAATGAGGTCCCACTTGTCTATCTTATCTCTTATGGTCTGTGGGTTTTGGGTTTTGTTCAGGAATTGGATGCCAGTTCCAATTTCCATAAGGGTATGTCCTACATTTTCTAAGGTTCTTATGGTTTGAGATTTTACATTTAAGTCTCTAATCCACTTAGAGTTAATTTTGGTGTATGGGGATAGATATGGGTCTTGTTTGAGTCTTCTGGATGTGGTCAGTCAGTTTTCCCAGCACCATTTACTGAATAGGTTCTCCTTTCCCCAGTGGTAGGTGGTAGAGGCTTTGTCGAAGATGAGTTGGTTGAGAAATTGAGGTTTTGTTTCTGGAATCTCTATTCTATTCCATTGGTCTATATGCCTGTTCCTGTACCAATACCAAGCTGTTTTGATTATTGCAACTTTATAGTATGTTTATCGTAGCATTGTTCACAATAGCAAGAACCTGGAAGCAACCATGCTGTCCATCAAAAGAGGACTGGATTAAAAAAATGTAGTACATATACACGATGGAATACTACGCAGCCATAAAAAAGAACAAAATCATGAATGGAACTAGAGTCTATAATACTGAAACAACGATCTGAGTATCACATGTTCTCACTCATATAGTGGACCTTGAACATCCATCGTAATACTATAAGAAAAGGACTGACAGTGGTGGGAAACTATGGTGGAGGAGGGGAAGGAAGGTGAGATTAACGGTAGCAATATCTGTCTGGGGCGAGAAAACACCCCTTATCAACAAGGGTGCCTGAACGAAGCACATTTGTATACCTAACCCTTAACTGTACCCCACAATATCAAAATAAAAAATATTGATATAAAAAAAGAAAAGAAAAGAAAAAGAAAAAAAAAGAGCCTAGCATGAAAATTGGAAATTTGTACACTCTTAATCAACTCCAGAAATACATATCTGTTATTGCTGTTATGTCCAACTTTTTACTGAGGGTTATCTTGGGTCTACAATATATTAAATGCTAGTAATTGAATAAATGAAATAAATATGTTAAGTCAATAAATATCCTCTTCCAGTTATTGCCTTATACTAGACTATGAGTAGATATTACTAATGTGATCACTTCATGAATGCCCAACATGTAAGTAGGTAGTTCATCTAAAGGCTTTGTATATTTCAGGCAATAACAAATAAAAGGGATAATATGACTTTAACTGCAACAGCTTAGAGTTCGATACTCTGTCACAATTCTCATGATTATTCAAACATTTCTATTTTCTGTTAAATTTACAGATTATCTATAATTGGCTGTCCTAATTAGTTTTGACAATATATAAGTTTTCTGTTTATATTTTGATTTTTTAACACTGAGAATATTTAAGTAAGTGAACTCTGCTTAAATCATCATCATCAAAATAGGCTGGTGTTTCAGAAAGGAAAACCAGATTCAGTTAGCCATTTGACAAAATTTCATCAAATATGTTTTATTTATTTGAACCTCTGATCAATGCAGAAAATCTATGAGAGCCTATAAATGGAGCTCAGAAAATTGGACAGTGTGTGATGTGGAACTCATGCTTATCTGTGGCTGGTGAATTCATTCAATGCTCCTACAGTTATAATTATTATGGCAGGGTGAATTATTCTCCATGCATCTTGCTCAGATTCACTTTACCACCCTCTCTGCCCTGCCCTTCATCACCCTGGCTTTTTTGCTGGTTGTCTTCTTATTGGGATTGATCAGTGGGAGGCACTCACAGGGGCTCCGGAGTGAGACAAATTAGATGCCCTGCTTCAGTGCTTCATCTGCGTTGAAGGTGAGTCTCCTCCAGGATTTGACTCTCTGGGGATAGAAATCCTCTGTAGTTGACTTTGCACTTGGCTTCATAAACCCATCTTCCTTTGCTGTTGGTTTGACCATATGAGTGGGAATGACTCCTCTCTACTGCCCATCTCTGAGTTCTTCCCCATCCTTTGTTTAGCCAGTTAACTCTAAGCACACTCTATAAAGTTCCTTCATTAAATCACCTTCATGTTACTTCTCTGGAATAAATGTTGTTTTCTACCAAAACTCAACTGTGTACAGATTAAAGCAGAAAGCTCTGGTGCCAGATATTTATCAGGTATTTGACTAATAGAAAGCTACTTAATTTCTGCTAATTTCTGTTTACTTCTCTGTAAAATAGGAACACTAATATGTACGCTATAGAGTTGTGGAGTTGGTGTGTAATAAGTAGAGAGAATCTCATGGCTATTTCTAAACATATTGAGATAATATGCTTTTGTGTTCTGAGTGGATTAAATAACAGATGAGACTCAGATTTTGTAACTTTGAGGGAGGCCAGTCAGAAAATGAAATGAAGAAAGGAAAAATGGAAAGAAATGCAGAGAAACTCAGAGCTCTGATCAAACTGTACCTGAAGGCTAATTTTATAGCAGGACTTATTTTTATTCCCCTTTATAGTTTAAAACAGTTTGGATTTGGATTTTTAGGATTTGCTACCATCCAACATTCAGGTTCGTAGAAGAAACAAATTGTACACGTTTGCTTTTTAGATGTTGACAGCATGAATGTACAATTCAGCAAATATTTACTCTAAATACATCAGTCCATACCCCAGCTTGTTAAATTGTCTGCTTTGAGAGATGTTTCTAAATTCTACAGAAGAAAATTCTAAGATTGATGGTTTCACTAAAGACAATAAGTATTTCTAATACATATAGTAATTGTAGAAATGCTTATCAAGCAGCCTGATTATATGAGATACACATGAGAGTCTGAACATTTATTTAATTAGTAACTTGAAATATTAGTTCTCTAGACCAATAAAAAAGAATTCTTGTGTGTGTCTTGTAAGCTTGACCTTGAATGTAGACAATGTAGGCTACCATACTAAAAGACAGGGGTGGCTGGATAGTGTTTTGCAGAATTTTGGATGGAATTGAAGATTCATCTTCTTAAGTAAAGTAATGCAAAGACAGAAAACCAAACACCACATGTTCTCACTTACAAGTGGGAGCTAAATTCAGAAACTGCAAAGGTATATAGGACATTGGCAGTATAATGGACATTGGAGACTCAGAAGGGAGAGGGTGGAAAAAGGATGAAAAAAATCACTTATCAGGTACAACGTGCACAGGTGAGGGTGGTGGGTACACTTAAAGCCCAGACTTCTTCACCACTATACATTGTATCCAGATAACCAAAAACTAATTGTACCCCCAAAAGTTATTGAATTTTTTTTAAAGGCAGGGATGGAAAAAGTGGCTGAGAACTTGAAAATATGTGCCATTATTGTCAGCAAAGCAACGTCTTACTCTCTTTACAAAATTAAGTTTAGGGCATATTTACAATTAAGCTTTTGTACAATAGTAAGTTTTGAATGTATTTTTTAATTTATTTTTTCAAAATAATGACATTAGTAAAAATTTTACATAGCCTGTATTGAATTCACACATTTAAATGAGGCTTTACCAGTAATAATGGGAATTAATACAGAGCTAGTGTTTACGGCAAAGGAGCTAACTGCTCAATGAATTACAGAAGACTGGTACTCTTTTTATTTGATTATTTTTTCTGGAACTGAAAAAAAGAAAAGCTTTACTAAAGGTGACATGTATTTTTACTCCAAATTTTACATTTTGTGAAATAAGAACGTCTCTAGTAACTCAGTTAACATCAATAGAAAGCTTTAAAAAAGAATTCTGAACATGGCAGGCAAAATGCTTTCTTTATTGTAGGCAATTATTTAGACTGGAAATTTGGCTTTATGCATAATAAGTCATGTGGGTAAAAATCCACATTGCAGTTAGGTTTCCAGTATCTAGCTTTTATTTATTTATTTTTTTTAGCAATGACATTAACGAGATTTTGCCAGGTTATAAAAATGAGGGCTTTCTTGAGAATTACTTATAGTTTCCGAGCTGAATGGCAGAGCGCACATAGACACATCGGAAGGTGGAGGGTTGAATCTCCCAGTACTGCACCGGGTTGCTAAAGAGACTCACACCCGAATACGAAGCCTTTTTGGTGTTGTACCCAGGTGGGCAGAAGTCATTTGATCCCACTGCAGAGATATTGTTGTTATGAAGGTAGACAACCTGCAACATGAAACAATGGACAAAAATTACTTTTTCCTCCATATGTTGAGGCCCTTCAGGTAAATACTTTATTCTTTTTAATATCTTTATCCTTCAGTTGTAATACATACTTCTCAGACCAAGCTTTTGATATCTCTCCTCTTTTCTAAACTTACTTTGCCCTTCCTTGGTCTTTCCCATTTCAGTAAGTTGCATGTCAATCATTTCAAATGCTCAGGATGTAAACATTGCCATTATGCTTGAGCCTCTGTTCTCTTATCCTCTCTACTCAACCTTCAAATAATACTGCTAGTTCAAACTTCAAAATATGCACATGATCCAGTTCTTCTGCCCATGTTTCCTACAACCTCGCCCAAGTCACCAACGTCTCTTTCTAGATGATTGCAATTTCCCTGATTGTTCTTCCTGCTTCCTCATTTTGCCTTCCTACATTCTTTTTTACTAGCTCTCAGAGCAATTTTCCTAAAAAGTAATCCAAATTACCCATTATTTTCCTCAGCATTCCTGTGGTATCTGTCTCATGCAGAATAAAATCCAAAGCTCTCGCAATGGTCCACAAGCCCCTTACGATCTGTCGTCCTTGTACTCTGACCTCAACTTCCCTCTGTTCAAGTAAAGCATCCTGGTCCACTTACTGCTCTTTTAACACACAAAGCATGGCCCCTGAAATAATCTTCTCCCAAGTGTCTGTAAGGCTTACTGTCTCATGTCATTCATTTTTTTCTTACCAGAGAGACCTTCCCTGACCACCCCATTCTGCTATTCTCTGGGGATAATAATATTATATTTTGTATTTTTGTAGCAATATCAATCTGTGGCATATGATATATTTATTTGCTTTTATTTGTTTTCCTGCTCAAGAGTATAAGCTCCATGAGGCAGGAACCTATTCTGTTTGTTCATGGCTGTATCTCCAGTGCCTACTAGAACAGAGGTGGTGTTCAATAATGTGTTGAATGAATAAATGCCATTTCACATATGATTTCTACATGAACTGTATAGGTCTACATGAAATATTATGTTTTCAGGGCAAGAATAAACTGACAGACCTTTTAAACAAAATTATATAAAATATAGAAGTGCAGGACAGTGAAAAAGTAAAAGGGAACACACAATACTGGAATGCAGATAAAGAATCACAAACTTAAAAACATACTTAAGTGACATAACATTTGAAGAAAATAGACCTAGAAAGTTTCAGCAAAACTGTATTTAATCTATGTTACAAATTATACTCTATGAATATAGTGCTTTAATTCATTAGGATTTTGTTCTGAAATATGTCTTATAATCATGTTTAAGATAATGGTTATTTGTTAATAGATTTTCTTGGGGTCATTAAATATCATACTTATTTTTTTAAAAATTTTAGAAATGATTTTATACCTCTACTTAGTAGATGTGAGTTCTGAAGATCAGGAAGAGTCTCATCCAAGATCATACAACAAAGATTAGAAAATAATACAAAGGCAACAGTGTCTAATATGAACTGTAAAGCCTATGAGGTGATCCTTTTTTAAAAAATGACATGAAGTATTGCTCTACAGCCAGGACATGCACCAGATGTTGATGAAAAGGAACTTGTTTATGAAAGGATTTAAAAGGAGACTAGTAGATGTCACGTAAAAACAAAAACAAAAGACGTTAAAGTCAAAGAAATATTTATGAGTATGTTTTATGTTTCTCAGATTTTGAAAATTTCTTGTTGTCATCTACCATCCTCTATTTCCCAGCAGTGATTAGCAAGAAAAGGGAGGTGTGTTTGGTGAGCAATTATGGTTTATATTCAAAGCAAGAAAAAAAATTTAAAGACATAAAGCAAGTATCAATCTGTGTAAAAGAAAGAAACATAGATTCCAAGCTCGTTCCATGAAGTTATTCTTTTCTAATACCAAAGCCTGATACAAATTATCACAAAAAACTATAATCAAATATCTCTTATGAATATCGACAAAAAATATAACAAACTGTTAGGAAGCTCTATCTCACAACCTGTAAAAGGACTATATACTATGACCAAACATGATGCATAGTAGAGATATAAAATTGGTTTAACAACAGAAAATCAATTAATGTTATGCACCATATTGAAATAATGCAGAACAAAAACACATGATTATCTCATCAGACATCGAAAAAGCATGTGAAAAACAACATTCACAATAAAAATAACAAGAAATAGAAGAGAACATCCTCAACTTGGTAATCAATACCTACAAAGACCCATAACTGACATAATACTTAAAAATGGAATGCTCCCTCCTCCTAAAACATCAAATAAAACAAAGATGTGTAACTTCTTGACTTCTATTCAGCATTGCACTAGAGATTCTATCCAGTACTATCAGAAAAAATAAAATAATTCAGATTAGAAAAGAATAACTAAAAGTATTTTATTCACAAATGACATGATCCTTAATATGAAATATCCAAAGGAATTTTTAAAAATTACCACTAAAAAAATTAACATGATACAAGGATAGCACAATATACAGACAACAATTGAGTTTTATATATTAGCAACCAACAAAAAAATAAAATTAAATAACAATTAATTCAAAACAGCATCAAAAATAATGAAAAATGGAGAAATCGATTTAGTAAAAAAGTTGCAAGATGTGAATGCCAAAATGACAAGAAATTTTTGAGAATAATTTAAAAATACATAAATAGAGAGATAATCCTGTTTGTAAAATGAAAGATCAAATATTATTAAGATGGCATTTGTCCCCAAATTGGTCTGTAGATTCAATACAATCCTTTCCGAAGTCCTAGAAAAATATTTTTGCAGAAATAAACAAGCTGAGCTTAAAATTTATATGGAATGTAAAGAAGATAAGAGTAGCCAAAACATCTCTGAAAAAGACGAAAAATGTTGGAGAACCTATACTTCCCAATTACAGAACTTAATAAAAAACTATAGTAATCAAAAGGTATAATACTGCCATGCAGATAAACATATAGATAATGTAACAGAATTAAAAGCCCAGAAATAAGTCCTTGTGTTTATGACCAAGAGATTTTCAACAAAGATGCAAGGCAACTCATTGGACAAAGTATAGTCTTTGCAGCAATGGCATTGGGACAATTGGCCATCCACATACAAAAAAATGAATGAGACTCTTGCCTCACATCATATACTAAGATTATCTCACAAGTGGATAATAGACTCAAATATAAAAGTTAAAATTATAAAATTTTAGAAGTTAGATAAAGTATTCTTAGGCTTAACATCAAAACTATCATCTATAAAATAAATAAAAAATGATAAAATAGATTAATGATTCTCCGTGGCTGCAGATGAGATTAAAATTTGACTAGAAATACACAAAAGGACTATGTGGGGGATAATAGAAATGCTTTAAAACTGAATTTTGGTGATAGTTGAACAACTACATAATTTTTGTTCATAGAATGAGCTTGGAATCTATGTTTCTTTCATTTACACAAATTAAATTATGTACTTGAGTAGGTCAAATCCTTAGGAGCCTGTAGGAATGGAGTTAATGGGCACGTGGACAGCTGACTAGAGATGGAAAACCAAGCACGAGGCCCTTCCAATGTGCATGCGGCACTTTGCAGATGTCCATGAGATCTGCTTATATTCAACACAGATTCCAAAACAGCATGTGTTTTAACTTTTCTCTGTGACACACAATAAAAGGACACAATATATATTGAGGTTTAGTGTATATGCACCTGTGCATATGAAACAAAAGTTTAATGAAGTACTTATCATTAGGTAACTATCCAATTCTACCCTATTCTATTCATTTGTTTCTTTCTTTAACGACTCCTAATGAATCCATTAAACTGATTTTATACACTCAATCGTTCCTAAAATACCTGATATCCAAAAAACAGCACTCAAGAAGGTAAAAATGATTATTCCAGAATATAAAAACAAAACCCAAAACAAACAACCCACTCATAGCAATATCCTTCCTAATAAAAACAATTGTTAGTCTTATTAAGTCTTCTAAGCATCCTAATTATGCTTGTGACTTCAAACTCTTCCTAACTCAACAATCTACCACCACCACTACCACCAAAGACCCCACTAAAAATAATCAGCATTACAAAAGACTTCAAGTTTCATCTTTATGTTTATAAATCACACACTTCATTGAAATCTAGCTAATATAAATTATGCATGTCAATTCAGTTTAGAGTTTATATCACAACTCAACAACAAAAGAATCACCCATTTATTGACACTATTGGCAACAGAGTGAAAGATAAACCTACCTTGAATACCACCAAAGTCTAGATACTAGATTACCAAAAGAGCAACTTTATGTAACAATTTCACCTATGAGTTTCAAAATATTGTTTCTGAGTTACCATAGTGGAGCTAAATACCTATGTAAATTTCCAAAACAAAATTAAGTATGACATTTATTAAAAAACTGAAGAAATCAATAAAATAACAAAATATGTAAAATCTATGAATAATCGCATTATTGAACTTTTGAAGAATTGAATTATTTGAATCACATTTTTAACATTTTCTTCAATGTAACAATAAAAATGTTATATTATTATCACTATTTAAACTAATAAGCATGCCTTAAATCCGTAGATTTACAGACTGCAAAACGCTGTCACCACAGTGGATCACTGAACCATATATTTTTGTTCTCATAAAAAGCTATAACTTGATATTTATATAAAATAAACTCAATCATACTGCTAAACATTCTCTTTTAAACTAGATGACACTTGCTAAAGCTAAAACTATGATTTCATTCCATATTAATGCATCACATATTTTGCACAGTCAGTATTTGTTAGACTGATCCTGGTCTGTGTCCTGAAATTACCCTGCTTTATAAAATAGACTATTTTTTTGGCAGCCAGCATTATAGTAAGTTCAAAACAACAGTACTAATTTTAAAAATTAATAATTTAAACCTATGTCTTTTATACAAGCAGAATAAATATTTACATGGAAACATTAAAAATAGCTCTCTGAGCAATAGACTGAAGATTTGTATTTCCCCCAGATTCATGTATTGAAACTCTAATCACAACGTAGTGGTGTTTGGAAAAGGGACTTTGGGAATGTAATTGGGTCATGGGGTTGAGCTCTCATAAATGGGATTAGTGCCCTTATAAGAAGAGACCAGATATTCAGCAGCTTTCTTTCTGCCATGTGAGGATAAAATGAGAAGTTGGCTGTCTGCACCCTCACCAGAACCCAACCAGTCTGACACCCTAATCTCAGACTTCCAGAAATAAATGTCAGTGGTTTAAGTCACCACTTTAAGGTATTTTGTTACTGCAATTCTAGCTAAGACATTCTGCAAAAAAAAAAGAAAAAAAGATTTCTAAGCAGAGCTTCCTGTCTCCCAGCACTCCAGTGGGGAGGACTTCCTCTTAGATATTCCTCACAGTAGCGGAGACTCTGCATTACCTGTATGTACTTATGTTCTGCCAGCCCTCCAGGTACTCTGATAAGCTTGTTGTTGTCCAGGTGAAGTTCCCTCAAATGGGGTGTGTTGGCCAGAGAGCCATTGTCGACAGCGGATATGCTGTTGAAACTCAGTCCCAACCTGCAAGAGAAAATGGAGATGCAATCATATACCACACATGGATGCTTTTGTTACAGGCACTGTGTGATTAACCTGGTCTTTAGAAAGGGACATTTTTGCTTTGTTTTTGCACATACTGTTCCTTCTGCTTAGAGTGCTGTTTTCAACCTCTCTGAGTTTGGCCAAAGTCTATTTGTTGTTAAAGTCTCAGTTCAAAGTTAGCTTCTTTGAGACTCTGGCAGATCATAACTGGACAGTTACCCCCTTGGGAATGCTCTGGACTAGGGGTGTCTACCCTTTCGGCTTCCCTGGGTCACATCAAGTAAAGAGGAATTGTCTTGGGCTGCACATAAATTATATAATATAGTTAGTGTATGTACATAATAAGATTTCTTTTTAAATATCTTTATTATAATTTTAAAAAATGAAATTAGTATAAAACTAGTGGGAAATTTGACCTTGCTTTTGTAAAACTAATCTATCAGTCTCTGATTCGATGGAAGTGGTTGCAATTCTTAGTGAGTTCTCAAGGTGCTCGTCAGAAATGTCTATTCAAAATTTGCTTCCATGTGCTTCATAACTGAAAACAGCTGCTCACAATGCAATGCATATGCTGTCAAAAATGATGTCATGAATAAGGCATGATTGTGAACTTCAAAAATGGAATGAGGCACAGTGTCACAAAGAAAATAAAAGCTAAAAAACACAAGATGTTAAAAAAGATTTTATGGCGTTACATTGCTAGCTGTTCTGGCCACATGCGACCCACAGGCTTCAGGTTGGATATGCCTGCTCTAGAGCATTCTGTAGTCAACTATTATGAAACCCAAGGGATTGTGTTTAAAGGCCCGTGCCCTTGTGTTTGTCTCCTTAATATATCCAGAACTCACAGTGCTGGACATGCTCTATAAACAGCTGTTGAGTTGATGTTTCTGTGTAATGAATGTGGTAAATTCATATGAAAGAACTAAAATAAACAGTATTATCACTTTGGAAATCAAGCAATTCTGCATTTTTTATTAAAAAAATCTATTCATTGAAAATAAATGGGCATCTTGGGTTCCCTCCCACTGTGGGAACTTTTCTGTCCTCTCAATAAATCTTACTTTCTCAAAAAAAAAAGAAAAAGAAAAAAAATGTGCAGCATTCTAAAATGAAATAAGCCTACCTGCTAGAAAGTTTAACAGACTAATAATGCATTTTGCATTGGTGTGAAAGCACTCCTCAGTGACCATGCAATAGTCGCTCTCAGAATTTGCCTGTGTCAACATTCCTGGCTTTTGACCCAGATCTCTGTCTCTTGCCTTCTTTGACATTCCTCATATGTGTCCTTCAAGTTTAATTTACTTAAGGTTTTGGTTCATGTTTTTAAAATTAAATGCATAACATATGAGAGTTCTGCTACTGGGACATTCCCTCACAGTAAATGGGGCTCCAGCAGGAGAAGCTGACTTGGAGACATGGCTGGTCTGTTCTCCATTCTAGGGATAAAACCACCAAAAGCAAGGTGATGTCAATCCAGATGGCAAAGAGGGGATACCAGAAATGAGGCAGCAAGATCACAGAGTCAGAAAGCTCCAAAAACAGAAAGGAAGAATGTATCAGATTCCATCAAAAGCAATGGCAGAGACCTGGACACGTTTTATAGGATGATTTCTGCTGGCCTTAAGCTGTTTCTGATTGTCCAGTCATTTTAGGATTTAGACGCTGGCTGAAGCAAAGTTTCCCATTTTTAATGATGGCTTGATGTTTTAATTAAGAGAGGTTAAAGTTGACTGATTTTAAGCAATTAATAGCTCAGTTGGTTTACCTCAACATTGGTTATTAACCTGGCAACCTGGCCCAGAACATTTTGCTTTTTCCTCAGTCTTGGGCATCCATCTATTGTTTCTGGCCTTCCCTTTTCTATTCCAGAATTCTATCTCCTATATCTTTTTTAATTTTTAATTATTATTTTCATGTTAAAGATGTGGTGTACAATTCAGGGTTAGGTACATAAGTGGTCATCACCTCCTATCTCCTATAATACTCTAAGTTACAATATTCAATTTTGTATTAACATGTTTATTAGAACATAATGTTCCTTTTTTTTATTTTTTATTTTTTGAGTTGGAGTCTCACTCTGTTGCCCAGACTGGAGTGCAGTGGCATGCTTCCGGCCACCGCAGCCTCGACCTGCTGGGCTCTGGCGATTCTTCTTCCTCAGCCTTCCAAGTAGCTGGAACTACAGGCAGGCGCTACCATGCCTGGCTAATTTTTTTTTTATTTATTGTAGAGATGAGGTCTCACCAATTGTGCAGGCGGGTCTCGAACCCACAGACTCAGGCAATCCACTCACTTCGGCCTCCCAAAGCGCGGGATTACAGGCTGAGCCACCGAGCCTGGCCAGAACATAATATTCCTAATAATTTATCTAAGGAAACTATTCACTTATTCAACCATGTATTTATATACTTAATTGACAAATGTTTT
>CAUYQG010020768.1:0-21556 GCA_963574415.1 Tarsius wallacei
GAAGTTGTTACTGCAGAATCTGTGGATGGTGCAATTCAGCAAGTAGTTAGTTCAGGGGGTCAGCAAGTCATCACAATAGTTACAGATGGAATTCAGCTAGGAAATTTGCACTCTATTCCCACCAGTGGGATAGGTCAGCCCATCATTGTGACCATGCCAGATGGACAACAAGGTTAGTAGTAGACATTTGCATAAGGTTTGTGTTTAATTTTAATTTTCAGGTCATTGTGATATGTTTTCCAAAGCATCTGTTTTTGCCCTTAATTATATTTTTATGACTATTTGCAGGAGACATCATTGCCTGATTTTTTTTTCTTTTTTTGTTTTTTTTTCTTAAGCTAATATTATAATTGGCTTGCTTTCTCTGAGTACGTACTAGGTGATAAAGAGAAATTGACCCCAAAGTATTCTGGTTGAAAAATGAGCTTAAATATCACCATAAATAATACACAAAATAAATAACTAAAATCAGTATTGAACAATAATTCCCCAGACCATTTAATGCAATTCAAATATCATATGAACTTTTAAAAATACCATGTAACTAGGCATACGGGGAACATACCTCAAAATAGTAAAAGCCATCTACGAGAAACCCACAGCCAGCATACTCCTAAATGGACGAAAACTGGAACCATTTCCCCTGAAAACAGGAACAAGACAAGGTTGCCCCCTCTCACCCCTCCTGTTCAATATAGTATTGGAAGTCCTGGCTAGAGCAATTTTTCCCTTTTCTAACCTCTCTTCTCCACTAAAAGAAATGAAGGTCAGTGAGTGTCAGTGTGTCAAAAAATAGATTGGGTATGGTGCAGCCAGAGAAGGTAGTAGAGGGCAAGGGGAAAACCTTACCACTGAGAAACAATTTTGAAGATCATAACCCTGACACCCAGACGCACTAAAAAAAACTGGAATTTAATTGGAAAATTATAGAGCACTCTCCCTTTCCAACGTCTTACTACCACACAGGGCTCCAGTATAATAACGGTGAATTACAACTGAGAGAGCTGCAAGACACAGACTATATCTGAGGAGCACTTAAGGAAACCCAAAGTCAAAGAGGGGAGACAAAAGCAAGGATACTAGAGAGATTTGAATTATCTGTCACCTATAGCAACAGAAGACATTAAATGCAAGCCAAATCCTAGTCATATTAGCATATGTCCTCCCACTGAAGGCCTATTTACCTCAGTTCCTATTAGCATATCCAACAAATCTGATTTTCAAAAAAAAAAAATTATGAAGGAAAAATCTAAGACAAAACAGTCTGCAGAGACAAAGCATTCATCAAATTCAGGCTCAGACAGCTGTGACAGAATTGTTGACATTATCAGAAAGTGAATTGGTAGATCTAATTCTGCTGGGGAAAAAAATTAAGCATAGATTAATAGAAATATCTCATACTGAAATACAAGAGAAAAAGACTAGTTTTTTTAAAGCACAGAATAAAACACTCAAGACTGTGAGATAATAATAAAAGGTGTAAAATCCACATAAATTGAATGAAAGAAGGAAAAAAAGAACAAAAAACCTGGAAAAATCCCCAAATATTTGAAAATTTAATAACACATCTCTTAAATCACCCATGAAATAAAAAAATAAACAAAAATATTTAAATAGCCTTTAACCAAATAAGAATATAATGCATATGTTAGAAAACAGAAAAGATCTAAAATCAATAACATAAGCTCCCATCTTAGAAAATTTAAAAAGAGGATCTTGAACTTAAAGCAAGTAAAAGAAAAAAATACTAATAACAGAAAGTAGAAAGTGACAAAATTGAAAGAGAAAAATAACAGAGACAAATCAATGAACCCAAAAGTCACACTTTAAAAAGATCAATAAAATTAATGTAAATTTCTACTCAAACTAACCAAAAAAAGAGAAAGACACAAATAATCAACATCATAAATGAAAAAGGAGTCTGATTTCAGATATTCAACAGCTAATAAAGGAATATTATACAAAATTCTATGCTCACCAATTTGATGAGTCAGATAAAATAAATCTATTACTTAAAAAACCTAACCTATCAAAACAGAAATAGGAAGAAATAGATAACCACTAAAGAAATTAAAGCAGTAATTAAAAACCTACCACAAAAGGAAGCACCAGGACCAGTTGGGGTCATTGGTGAATTCTATCAAACATCTAAAGTAGTGCTAGCAACTTATCACACTCTCTTCCAGGAAATAGAAGTAGATGGAAAACCTCCTAACCATTCTATTACACCATAAGTACCCAAATAGATTATACTCAAATAAAATACATTACAAGAAAATTACCAAAAAATCTCTCATGATATAGATGCAAAAATTCTCAGCAAAATATTAGTAAGTTGACTTCTACAATGTCCAAAAAGAATTATAACCATGACCAGATGGGATTGACAATAGAAATGCAAGATTGGTGGCATCCAAAACTTAATTACAATGTACTACATCAATAGAATAAAAAACCAAAATCACAAGATCACCTCAATAAATGCAGAAAAGGCATTTCACCCATTCATGATTCACATTCTCAGTCAACTAGAAATAGGATGAAACTTCCTAACTTTATAATAAACATGTACAAAAAACTTAAAATAACATTTTACTTAATAATGACAAATGGACACTTCCCCTTAAAATTTAGAATAAGTCAAGAATGCCCAGTTTTACTACATCTATTCAACATTATGCTGAAATTCATAGCTAATTCAATAAGACAAAAAAAGGAATATACGGTATGTAAATGGCACTTGAAAAATAAGGTGCAAAATAGTGTGATTTCATTATTTGACTATTTAAAAATACGTTATATGATGTGTGTTGAAATATCAAGTGTAATTGCCTCTGAGTAGTAGAATTATTACTTATTATAGGCAAATTCCTATAATTCTTTATCGTTTGCATGTTCATGATTTATAAAATATGCATCTATTACTTTTATAATAGAAAGACATAAACACCCAATTGAGCTAGTGAAGTGAAAAGATGTAGAGTATGAATAAATAGGATGTAATTTACTGTATTATCATTCATTTTATGACTGTCTACTATAAAATAGCCTTATAAAACAAGGAAAAGAGTTTAATGTCTAAATGTGTGACCCAATACTATTTTGAGATATTCTGTTTTAATTTTATAGAAAAAAATTAAATATAGAATAAAACACTTAAAAGTTACAACCAGATGAGAGTGGTATAAAAGTGAATTTTCTTTGAACTATACTACTTTTATTTTGAATGTCAAAAAAATAAAATATAGTAGTAGTTCATTTAGAACAATTCTGCATATGACCAGACCAGTCAAAATAATCTATAACGCATTGCCTGTTATACCGTTCAAGAGAGTAGTACAATTCGATTTCCATATATATTGCTTTACATTTACTCAATTTGTTTTCAGTATAGATAACCAAGATCCACCAAAACACTTTCCATATTTAAAAGTATTAATTCTATTCTTTTCACATTCTTAAGTAAGAAATCATCTTTTAAAAGAGATTCAAACTGACAAAATATGAAATTTTTAATTTCTGCATTTTTGTTTAGAGTTTGCTTATATGAATGTAAAACCAGTTGCTAGTATTTAAGAATATCAGTTATGAGACATTGTTTTAGAATTATGTATGTTCAGATGTCAAGACTAAATAAAATTTCCATGTACCTTGTGCATTCTCTATGCATCTAGGGAGCACCTAGAGTAACACACACTCTTCAGAGTTCCATGAGTGTTCTAGAGAAGATTTTAAGGGAAAAAAACACCATTATTAAAAATTGCAATTTTGTTTTGGCAAAATTTCTACTATGTCCTCTGAAATACCTACTATATTTTTATATTAGTATAAAAATTCTTCTGGGGAACTTTGTGGTATATCTGAGAACAAATAAAGCCATGATATAAATACATGACATTTTTATGAAATGTGGAAAATTTTACCTAATGATAATATTTTTTAAATGGAGATGCACTAAGAGATATAACAAAAACAGAAATCTGTTTAGTACTGACCCACATAGATATAGTTAACTGATGTTTGACAAAGAGGAAAATACACTTCAGATTCTTATCGGATACCTACTGAGGTGCCTCTCAGGTGAGGTGGCAATTCTTAGGAGAAAGAGACATCGGTGAGTCATTAGCAGCCATTATTCATAGCAACTGGGGGAGAGTGTATCAAGTCAGTAAAAGAGATCTGGGCTGGACACCAACAGTATCCATTACACCACATAATACTTACTACACTATTATATGCATTTGAAATATGCGTAAGAATATAAGCTCTTGAATCAGGTTGTCTGCTGATTTGACCTCCATGTATAGCATGCATCTTTGGGCAAATCACTTAACTTCTCTACATCTCACTTCTCTTATTTATAAATGGAAATAATAATAATGCCAACTTCATAGAGTTGTCATGAGAAATGAAACAATATGTTAAATTCTCAGAGCAGTAAATAGAATATAAGAGCTTAATGTGTCAGCTGTTGTTATTATTGCTGCTGCTGTTGCTACTATTATTTTTTAAATTATTTTAAAGGTGTGGGGTACAATTCAGGCTAGGTATACAAATATTCATTATGCAAGTACCCTTGTTGATGAAGTGTACTTGCCTCCCTCCCCTGGCAGTTTCCCGCTACTGCCAGTCCCTTTCTTATTATTTTAATCATCAAATTAAGAGACCATCTCCTTCAGTAGACAATGAATCAGATAAAGAAAAGAAAATCAGACCCTGACATATGAGAACTTACCTAACACTAACAGCTAGATACTGGTGATTTTAGGAGCTAGCCTAGAACTCACAGCTGGGCTGTGACCTTCCTCTGTTGAAATTAACCTCACAGAGCAGTGACATCAGTCAAGGTAGTTCTGTGACTAATAAAGGAAGACAAAAAAAGGTGTTTCATTATCTCATCAAAGCACAGACAAAAACAAGATTACGGAACAAGCAACAAAAATTACCAAACATCCTCCTCTCCCAGCTAACATGAGTAATGACTGCTTTTTTGCCAATTATAGGCTTGCCTTCATATTTATCCTTCCCTCCTTCTAGATAAGATTCATTAGGATATCTAATTAAATAATCACCTTGCTCTCTGATGGCATCCAGTCCAGAGCGAATCCCATTTTCTTGAACACTTCTAAAAATTAGCTGACACAAGCACATATACTATAATAAATCATTCTTAACACCTCCTATTATAAAACCCCACATTTTTCCATGGTGTGTGGTCTGCCTCAGAGCCATAAGCCAATAAATCTAACTTCCTTGACTACAGAAATATTCCTGATGGTCTTTGGCTAGAGGGCTTTGACACAGTGATTATTCATCCCTGCACTCCATGCCTAAGATATAAGGTATGGTATTTTATAAGGGTTTCTGAATGAATAAATTAGCCTGAGATACAAGTTAGTCCCAAATATCCTCACTTTGTTTCATGGCTGACACTGGGTGTTTTTAAAATTTACAGTCTACAAAATAATTGAGGACATACTGATATCTACTGAGCATATTATAGCGAGTATTAGGCAGAAATAAGATATACAATTTAAAAATCATAGTTCTGGGCACCTGGCCATCAATAGCAATAATGAAGAATAGTAAGTCAAAGGTTTCAGATAAAACTCTAAAATGACAAACTTGTGAATAGTACAGACTCTGAAAAGACAGATGATGCTACAAATCAAAGAAGCATCATCATCTTATGTGCATTTTATAGAGAGAGCTATCTAAATGGATATTTCCAGGTTGTCACAGTACTATTGGAAATCAAGGCATGAACTATTGCAATCTTGGTGCAATACAATTTTTACAGTTTACAATTACACCTACAACAGAGAAAATTGATATAATGACTGGGAATGTTATTGTATTTACTCAGTAATAATTTACAAATAGACAATCCAGTTGATGGAAAAATCATTAGAGAGAGACAGAGAAACAATGTAAATAATATATACTAGATAATTTTGCAGCAGTTGCAAGAAACTCTTACACACACACCATTCAATGA
The DNA here is from genome assembly GCA_963574415.1 of Tarsius wallacei. Lineage (NCBI taxonomy): Eukaryota > Metazoa > Chordata > Mammalia > Primates > Tarsiidae > Tarsius > Tarsius wallacei. The sequence continues at coordinate 5,999 of CAUYQG010020768.1, forward strand.
GGCTCTGTTCCGTTCCTGGAAGGAGTAATATAGCTTCATCATTCTATATTCACACCAATCCTTGAAGCACCAGTGTAGTTTTTTTGTTGTTTTTTTTTTATTTGTTCATTTTTTGTTTTTCATTCAACATTCTGGTAAATTTTCAATATTACCTATATTGAAATTTGAACTCTACTAAATCTAGCCCTATGAGACTGTCTTATTGTGATATCATTGTCACAGCTACCCTCTCCAAAGAGCTACTCCAAGCTCCAGATGCTGTTGAGCTGCTTCAATAAGGGAGCCACCACCTCACAACTTCACATTTACCCCAACCGCCACGTAATAACCACCTCACAAGTACACACACTCCAGACATAGGTTCTACAGATGCATTGAACTCACCCACATCTCAGTTACCAGATCCATTGTTATATTGAGTTTGTTTACAATCTGGGTCAAAGATAAGTTGTCTCTGAGTGAGCCTGCACTCTGAGCACTAGCTCAGCTGACACAGAGATCTAGATACTGCCTTGACCCTGAAACCACTATAACCATACATGACTGTGTTTCCATTTGACTCCTAGGATGCTTTAAAACCATCTGTACCTTGCACACTGTTATCAATGCAGTACCAAGAGTTCCTGCATCCCAAACATCAGTGCCATTACCACCTTGGATTCCAGAGCTATTGTGCCTTCACACATTCCCATGCTTTAGGCCTCAGCATTATAACCACTCCACAGGCACAACTGAACCAAAAGACCTGGAGGTATGGTAACTACCAAAGAATTAAAATTCAAAACAATTGTTTTAGAAAAGCTCAGTGAACTTCAATAAAATACAGGTAAATCATCCAACGAAATCAAGAAAATAATAAATAATCAAAACAAAAATTTTGCAAAAAGATTGAAATTATTTTAAAATATCAAACAATAATTCTGGAGCTGAAAAATATAATGTATGAAATGAAAATGTAAAGGGAGGTGGGATTAATGGTAGTCAATATCTGTCTGGGGATGGGGAGACACTCCTTATCAACAAGGGTGCCTGAACGAAACATATTTGTATATATAACCCTTAACTGTACCCCACAATATCAAAATAAAAAATATTGATTAAAAAAAAGAAAAAAATGAAAATGTAAAACAGATTATTGACAGCAGAATTCATCAAGTACAAGAATCTGTGAACTCAAAGACAAATTATTTAAAAATATACAGTTAGAACAGAAAAAAGAAAAAATGGAAAGGAATAAAGAAAGTTTATGCAATTTGTGGAACAGCAGCAAAAGAGCAAATATTTGAGTTGTGAAAGTTTAAAAAGGAAAAGAGAGAAAGAATTGAGTAGAAAGCTTATTTAAAGAAATAATAGCAGAAAATGTTCTAAATCTGGGGAAAGATATACATATCTAAGTACAGAAAGGTCAAAGATTTCCAATACAAATCAATTCAAACAAGACCACACCAAGACATATTATAACCAAATTGTCAAAAATGAAAGAAAAAGAGAGGAATCTGAACACAACAAGAAGGAAAAAAAAAGCAAATTATATAGAAAAGAGTTCTGATAAGGCTAAGAGTAGATTTCTAAGCATAAAATGTGTAAGCCAGGAGAGAGTCTGTTAAAAACTATAAGACATTTTATGTAAACCTCATGGGAACCACAAAACAAAAACCTACCGTTAACTAAACAAAAGATAAAAATTAAGAAAGCAAAGCATTATACTAGAGAAAATCACCTAATGCAAAGGAAGACAGTTCTAAAGAAAAAAAGAAACAATTGATTCATAAATCAACAGACTGTAGTAAGCATTGCTTATCAATAATTACCTTGAATGTAAATGAATAAAATTCTTCAACCTAAAGATATAAAATGGCAAGTGGATTTTAAAAAGACAATTCCCAACTATATACTGCCTCCAAAAGACTAACTTCACCTGTAAAGACACACATAGAAGAGATGGAGAAAATATATTTTATGCAAATAGAAGCAAAAAGAAAGCAGTGGTAGCTATACTCATATCAGATAAAATAGACTTTAAGTCAAAATTATAAAAATAGACTAGGTTATCATGTAATAAAAGAATGGTCAATTCAGGAAGAAGATATAAAAATTATAAATATACATGCATCTAACACTGGAGCACCTAAATATGTAAAGCATTTTAATTGATCCAAAGGGAGATATAGGCTATAATACAATAATGGTAGTAGACTTCAATACTTCTCCTCCAGAAATGAATATATTTAGACAGAAAAATCAGTAAAAAAAAAAAAAAAAAGAACTTGAACTACACCTTTGACCAAATGGATCTAGTGGACATATGCAGAACATTTTATCCAACAGCAACCGAGAGAGTACACTTTCTTCTGAATACATGCTCTTTAACAACCAATGGGTCAATGAATAAGTGAAAAGGAAAATTTTAAAAATGTGAGACAAAGAAAAATAGAAGCAAAACATATAAAAACTAATGGGATACAGCCAAAGTAGTTCTAAGAGGAAAATTTGTAACTATAAATGTCTGCATCAACAATAAAAGGAAGATTTCAAATAAACAACCTAATATTACATCTCAAAGAACTAGAAAAGAAGAACAAACTAAGCTCAAAGTTAGTAGAAGAAAGGAAACAATAATGATCAGAGCATAAATAAATAAAATAAAAACTAGAACATCAGTACAAAAGATCAATAAAACTAAGAGGATTTTTTTAAAGATAAACAAAATCAAAAAACCTTCAGCTAGACAAATAAAAAATCAAATAAATAAAATCAGAATTAAAAGAGAAGACATCACAACTGTTACCACAGAAATACAAAGGATTATGAGACTACTAAAAACAATTATATGCCAACATTCTAGAAGAAATGGAAAAATTCCTGGACAAAAGCAACCTACCAAAACTGAACCATGAAGAAACAAAAAATGTAAACAGGCAAAAACAATTAGATAATTAAATCAGAAATAAAAAGTTGTCCTTCAAAGAAAAGCCCAGAATATGATATCTTTGCTGTTGAATTCTACCACTTTTAGGGAAAAACTACTATTAATCTTTCTCAAACTTTTGCAAAAAAAAAAAAAATGAAGACGAGAGAGTACTTCCAAACTCATTTTAGGAGACCAGAATTACTCTGGTACCAAAACTAGATGCAGAGACTAAGAGAAAAGAAAATTACAGACAAATATTCCTGATTAACATAGACACAAAAATCCTCAGCAAAATACTAGCAAACTGAATTGAACAGCACATTAAAGTAATAATTCACTATGACCTAACAATATTTATTGTCAAGATGGACGGATGTTTCACAAATCAATAAATGTGATACACCAAATTAACATAATTGAGAACCAAAACCACATTTATTATCTCAATAGTTTGAGAAAAAGCATTTGACAAAGATTCCACATCCTTTTATAATTAAAATTAAAACTCAAAAAATTAGGTGTGTAAGAAATATACCCCAACACAATAAAGACAACAGCTGATAAGCCCATAGTTAATATCATACTGGTGAAAAGTTGAAACCTGTGTCTCCAAGATTAGGAGACTGCTTCTTCTTACCACTTTTATTCAACACAGTACAAGAAATCCTAGCCAAAGCAATTAAGAAAGAGAGATATGTGAAAGATATCCAATTGAAAGGAAACAAGTCAAATTGTTAAACTGTCCCTGTTTTCAGATGGCATGATATTATGTATAGAAAACCCTACAGACTCCATTAAAACATTGTTAGAACTAATAAACAAATTTACTAAAGTTGCAAAATACAAAACTAGCATACAAATAAGTGTGGTCATGTTCTCACTCATAAGTGGATCTTGAACTACCATGTTACTGTAGGAAAGAGATTGAAAGTAGCGGGAAACTGTGGGGAGGGGGTGGGAAGGATAGCTGGGATTGACGGTAGTCGATATCCACCTGGGAAAGGGGAGGGCACACCTCATCAATAAGAGTACTTGCACAGTGAACATTTGTATACGTAACCCTGAATTGTACCCCACAATTTCAAAATAAAAATTAAAAACAAAACAAACAAACAAAAAACAAGTAAGTGTGGCATTTCTATATACTAAAAGTGAACTATCTGGAAAAAAAATCAAGGGGGAAAAATATTTTAGTAGCTACCAAAAATTTGAAAGTTTAAGAATAAATTTGACAAAAGAAGTGAAAACTATAAAACTTCGATGAAAGAAATTGGGGAAGGCAGAAATAAATGAAAAGATGTCCCATCTTTGTGGATTGAAAGAATTAATATTGTTAATAATAATATGGTTCATACTGCCCAAAGTGATCTACAGTTTCAATGCAAACCCTATCAAAATTCCAATGAAATTTTTCACATAAATAGAAAAAAAAAATCCTAAAATTGTATGAAACCACAAAACTCTATATAGTCAAAACAATCTTGAACAAAAAGGACAAAGGTAGAGGCATCACATTGCCAGACTTCAAAATCTATTCCAAAGCTGTAATAATTAAAACAGCATGGTATTGGCATAAAAGAGACTAATAGACTAATGGAACAGAAAATAAAACCCAGAAATAAGTCCACACACGATCAATTGATTTGTGACAAAGGTGACAAGAATAAGCAATGGGGAAATGATCGTCTCTTCAATAAATGCTATTGAAACAACTGGATATCCACATAGGGAAGAATAAAATTAGACCCTTATCTCCCACTACATACAGCAATAAACTCAAAATGGATTAAAGACTTGAAAGTAAGTTCCAAATTGTAAAACTACTTAAAGAAAACATAGTGGAAAATCTCCTTAACATTAATTTGGGGAATGAGCCTAAATTCTCAAGCAATAAATGTGAAAATAGACAAATGAGATTACATCAAACTGGACAGCTTCTGTACAGACAAGAAAACAAGCAAAAGAGTGAAGAAACAGCATATGAAAAAGTGAAAAATATTTTCAGACCACATATATAATAAGGGTTTAATAACCAAGAAGTATTAGGAACTCAGACAATTCAATAATAAGAAAACAAATAACTCTATGAAAAATGGGCAAAGGATTTGAATAGGCATTTCTCAAAAGAAAACATAGAAATGGTCAACATGTATGTCAAAAATGTTCAACATCACTATCATCAGACAAATGCAAATTAAAACCACTATTAAATATTATTTCACATCTGTTAGAATTACTATCTGTCTATCTATCTATCTATCTATCTATCTATCTATCTATCTATCTATCTATCTATCTATTTGAGTTGGAGTCTCACTCTCCTGCTCAGGTTGGAGTGCAGTGGCATGCTCCTGGCAACCACAGCCTACAGCCTTGACCTGCTGGGCTTAGCCAATCTGTCCATCTCACCCTTCCAAATAACTAGATCTACAGGCACCACCACCATGCTAGACTAATTTTTGTATTTTAGAGACATGGTCTCTACAAGTTGCCCAGGCTGGTCTCTAACTCCTAGGCTCAGGCAATCCTCTCACCTCTGCCCCCAAAGTCCTGGGATTACAGACATAAACCAGGGCACCCAGTAGAATGGCTATTTTTTAAAAGATGGAAGATAACAAGTGTTGGCAAGGGTGTAGAGAAAAGGAAACCCTTGCACACTGTTGGTGGGAATATAAATTGGTGCAACTTTTATGGAAAACAGTATGGAAATTCCTTATGTTCCAGCAATATCACTACTAGGTTATATCCAAAGGAAATAAAATCAGTACAACAGAAACATATCTGCACTCCCATGTTCATTGCAGCGTTATTCACAATAGCTAAGCTCTGGAATCAACCTAAGAGTTCATCAGTGGTAGAATAGATTTTTTTTAATGTGGCATATATACACAATGGAGTAAAATTCAGCCTTTAAAATAAGGAAATTCTGTTATTTGCAACAACATAGATAAACCTGGAGGACAATATGTTAAATCAAATAATCCAAGCACAGAAAGACAAATACCACATGATCTCATTTTTATATGAATCTTAAAAAGTTGAACTCATAGAAGTAGAAAGTAGAATGCTTGTGTTGGAAGGTGGAGGAAAAGGTCAAATATTAAGAAATGTCAGTTCAATAGGAGGAATAAGTTTAACAGGTCTATTATAAATTATAATGACTATAGTTAATAGCAATGTATTATATTCTTAAACATTTCTAAATCTAGATTGTAAGTGTTCTCACCATGAAAACTAATAAGTATGTGAGGCAACGCACATCTTTTTTTTTTTTTTTTAACTCCCTTTTTTTTTTGAGTTGGAGTCTCACTCTATCGCCCAGACTGGAGTGCAGTGGCAGCTCCGGACCACCGCAGCCTCGACCTGCTGGGCTCCGGCGATCCTTCCGCCTCAGCCTTCAGAGTAGACGAAATTACAGGCACTGGCTTCCAACGCCCGGCTAATTTTTTTTTTTTTTTTTTTTTTTTTTTGAGTTGGAGTCTCACTCTGTCGCCCAGACTGGAGTGCAGTGGCCGCTCCCGGCCACCGCAGCCTCGACCTGCTGGGCTCCGGCGATCCTTCCACCTCAGCCTTCTGAGTAGCCGGAATTACAGGCATGCGCTACCATGCCCGGCTGATTTTTTTATTTATTGTAGAGATGAGGTCTCGCCAAGTTGCCCAGGCGGGTCTCGAACCCGCGGGCTCAGGCAATCCACTCACCTCAGCCTCCCAAAGGCGCGGGATTACAGGCTGAGGCACCGAGCCCGGCGCAATGCACATCTTAATTAGCTTGATTTAGCCATTACACAAAGTATAAATCTTTCAAACATCATGTTGTGCATAATAAATACACACAATTTTTATGTGTCAATTAAAAAATGAAGAGATAAATTATAAAAAACAAAAAAAGCTACTCCATCGAGTCCTCTTAAGGAATTTCTTGAAAAGTGCTTATATATTAAAACTCACTTTATTCAATGATGTGACAGAGGAAGGAAACATAATAGCATCAAAAAGATATATTGTAGACTTCTATTTCTGGCAAAGATGGAATAACAGGAACCAGATTTATTTTCCTGCCTTATTAAATTAGCAAACTGGAAAAAAAAAAAGTAAAATAAGTATAAGCAATGGTCTGGGGGGCAATAAACAACAAAAATGGGTAGTGATCACTGAGACACAGGAAACGAATGAGGTGAGCTTTGAGATTGTCCAGTTTACTGGCCTGAGAGAGTTTCCAGGCCCTAAACACAACAGCAAGAAAAAGGTCAGTATAGTCCCCAAATCAAGGAGACAGAGGTTGGGTTCAGGAATACCAAGGCAGTTAGCGTTCATGAGGTAGAGAACTGAAGAAACAACAGCTGCACAGTGACAGAACTCCAAAGATCTACAAAGGGTACCATTGAGTATTTAGCTAGATATTGTTTATCCATGTAAGAAACCACCAAGGCGGGGGACAGAGTTATCTAAAAGGACTAGACACTCACTGGCCAGGGTTTACACAAGATTGTGAAGAGTAATTTTTCATATCAGTCATAATAAAAACCTCAAGATTCACAAGGCAGTAGGCAGAGTATACAAAAAGGTCTTGCCTCCATAGTAAAGAACAATTAGCCCCAGAATAAACACTGCTCTGCCACCTAACAAAGCTTTCAATCTAACAAAGCTTAAAATAGAGACTTGAAAGAATGAAACTAGCAATTTTCTAAAATTCATTTTAAAATTACCAGACATGAAAAGAAAAAAAATCAAAACTTGACCCAGAACTGATGCATATACTAGAATTAGAAGACAAGGAAATTAAAACACGTATTATAACTGTATTCTATAGGTTCAAAAAGTACAAAAGAGATATGAAAAAGACTCAAATCAAACTAACAGAAATGGACACTACAGTGTTTAAGTTAAAAAAAAAAATTAAATTAAAATACATTTTAAAAAATACACTGTATGAAAATACCAGTCTGGCAACCATGAATCTATTTAGTATCTACAGTTTTGCCTTTCCAATAATTTCACATAAAATCATATACTATGTAGCCTTTGGAATGTGGCTTTTTAAATTTAGCATAATACATTTAAGATTCATCAATATTATTACATATATCAGTACTTTGCTCCTTTTATTTCTGAGTTAGTTTCCATGTATTGCTGAGTTATATTCTGATGTACTTTAATTTTGTATATAAATTCATCAGCTTAAGGATATTTGGGTGGTTTCCTGTTTTGGCAGTTATGAATGAAACTGAGATGATATTTATAGTGGGTTTTTTTTGTTTGGGTATGTAGGCCTTCATTTCTACTGGATAAACACCCAGGAATGAGATTACTGAGTCATATAGTATGAGTATATGTTTAACTTTATAAAGAACTGCCAACTTGTTTTTCAAAGGGGTTGTACTATTTTACACTCACACCATTAATGAATGACAGTTCTAATTGTTGTGCACACTCATATCATGCTCTGCATACTAATAATCAGATATTTTTGTTTTAGTTATTCTAATAAATGTATGATAATGGCTTCTCTTTGCTTTAGTTTGCATTTCCCTAATGCAAAACAATGTTGAATATGTTGAAATTATGTTGAATAATGATATTGAAAATATTTTCATGTGATTATCATTTATATCTCTTATTCAATCAATTGGCTGTTCAAATCTTTTATTCATTTCAATTGCCTTATTTTGTGTTGTGACAGTTCCTTATATTACTGATTTTATCAGGTATGTGTTTCACAAATGTTTTCTCCAAGTCTGTGTCTTACTTTTTAATTTTTGTGAATTTGATAGCACAGAGGAAAAGTGAAGGTTTTTATTTTAATGAAAATGAATATATTAATCTTATTTTACAACTTATAGTTTTTGAGTCCTGCTTTAAAAACTTTGTTTCACCCTATATTGTAAGACTATCGTACATTTTCTTCTACAAGTTTTATACTTTTAGCTCTTAGATGCAGGTCTATCATATATTACATATTTTGAGATAATTTTTCTATATGGATTTCAAGGTTTGCATGTGGAAATCTAATAATTATTTGAGTATTATATGTTAAAAGACTATCATTAACCTCATTGAATTGCCTTGACAGCTTTATGAAAAATTAATCAACTATAACTGTGTAGTTATGTTTCTATGTTTTCTCTGCTGATTGATACATATGTCTATCTTTGAAACTATATGGTACTTACTTTGTTATTATAGCTTTATAATAAGAATTGAAATCGGGTATTATGTGTTCTCCAGCTTTGTTATTGTTCAAATTTTGGGGGCTATTTTTAGATCTTTCCTTTCTATATAAATATCGTACACAGCTGGTCAATTTCTACCCCAAAACAAAATCTTGCTGGAATTTCAATTAGAATTGCATTGAATCTATGAATAGTTTCTGTGGAAATTGATGTTTTTAACAACATTGAGTCTTTCAATTCATGAGCATGGTTTATGAAAGTCTCTTTTGATTTATACAGTTGGAATCAGTGTTTTGTAGTGCTCAGAATACTAATATTTTACATATTTTATTAGAATTTTTTTGTTTTTCATATTTTAGTCCTTCTGAAAATATTGTATTTGTATTTACATTTTCAAATAGTCATTCCTTGTATTTAAACATATAATTAATTTTTATCTTAGCCTTGTATTATATGATCTTGATAAGCTACTTTTATTACTTTTAGTAGTTTTTTCATAGATTTTTTTTCCTAAGTAGATAATCCTGTCATCTCCAAGCAGAAATAGTTACTTTTTCATTTCTACTATATGCCTTTTATTTCTTTTTCTTGTTTTAGTGCACTGTCTGAGATCTACATTATAATGTTGAAGAGGAATGATGACAGTGAACATCTTGGCCTTGTTCCTGATTTCATATGGAAAAAAACCAGCCCTTTACTATTAAGTATGATATTGGCCTTTTGTTGGTTTGGAAAAATTCTAATTACTTCTTATGCACCAGAAGTTTTGTTTTGTTTTGTTTTGTTTTTTGGTAATTATAAGTGGATGCAGAATTTTTTCAAATACCTTTTCTGTGTCTATTGAGATGATTACATGCTCTCCAGTCTATTGATATGGTAAATTTAATAGATTGACTTATTTAAGTTAAACCAGCCTTATATTCATATGATAAATATGAATATTTATCCCTTTTGATCATGATATGTTATCATTTTAATATATTGCTGGTTTTGATTTGATAATATTTGTACAGAACTTTTGAAGATATGTTTATGAGATATATTGGTCTGTAGTTTTCTTCTAGTGTCTTTGACTGGTTTTAGTATTAAGGTATCATTGGACTCATAAAATGAGTTGGTAAATAATTCATAGTCTACTTCTAAGAGAGTATATTTAGGATTTGTATTTATTCTTCATTAAATGTTTTGTAGAATTTTCCAGTGAATAAACTGGGCCTACAGTTTTCTTTGTTGGAAGTTTCCTAAGAGTGAATATATTTCCTTTAATAGATATAGAACCGTGGAAGATAAAATCCTAATGTGGCCTCCAAAATTTATTTATCCTGGCGTAAATCCCCTATATAATTCCCTTGAGTGTGGGTTAAACCTGTTTATATGATTAAGTATCATTCAAGCGATTATGTTACAGTATATGACAAAAATGGTTTTTATCCAGAGTGGATCTAACCTAATTTGATGAGTTCTTTTAGATAGTTTTCTGCAGCTGGACAGAAGAGGAAGAAAGTCTAGAGGAAAGCAAACATCCATATTATAATCTATGGGAGACATGTAAACAGCTAGGAGCTGAATGTAGTTCCTAGCCAATAGCTAGTAGGAAAATGAAAACCTCAACCTTATGATCATAAGAAAATGGTGAGTTCTGCTTTAATTATAGTCATGGATGTTCTCTCTGTAGACATGACCTTTAAAATAATACCTAAATTATGAAATAGAGGAACTCAAGAAAAAGAAAAGAGAAGAAAATATTTTCAAATAAAAGAGACAAGTTTGTAGGATTAGAATTAGAGTTAAAAAGACATAGTAAAAGAAGTTTATTACTGGCATTGTGGTCAGAGTGTAGTAAGAGAGAGTGAAAATTAATGAAGTTAGAAAGGTAGGCAGAAGGCCAGAAAATACAGGTCAAAAGTTTGTTTGCATTTTATTCAGGTTGCAAGGAGAAGCCACTGCAAAATTTTGAGGAGGAAATTACCATAATTCAATTTATATGTAGAAGGAACATTTGGGCTGTTATATAGCTTATAATGTTTGTGGAGAGGCAAAGATTAAAGTAGAGAAATTAACTAGGAAGGCATTCAAATATCACAGCTGAGAAGTGATGGAGGCTTGCAATTAGGGTATTTTTTACTGAAAGTAATTAAAAGTATTCAGACTTTTCTTTTCAAGATAATAGTTTTAAAATTAAAACCAACAGGAATTATTTACATACTAGATGCCTGAAATGAGGAAAGAAAATAAATCGAGGATGATTCCTAGAATTTTGGCCGGGACAACTGAGTGTACAATAGTACTATTCCAAGATGGGGAGAGTTTGAAGGGAAGTAGATAGAGTGGGAGGTAGATCATCAGTTGTGAGTTGGCCATGTTGGGTTTGAGTTGTCTATAAAACATTGAAACAGATATGTCAATAAGGCAGCCAGATGTAAAAGTCTAGAGTTTGAGAGAGAAGTAATGATTGGTAAAATAAATCTGATGGACTTCAACCTATAAATAATATTTAAATTCATGGATATGAAAGTAATCACTTATGGATCATTTAGTAGGGGGAAAGTGACCATTTAGTGGAAGAAAAAAGACAAAGACAGAGTCAAGGTTTGCTTCAATATATGATGTAGATCAGTGAGTTAGAAAAGAGAATTGAAAGACGTGACTGGTACAATAGAAAGAAAACTGAGTGTGGTGTTACAAATTCATAAAAAAGCAAATGTTTTAAGAAGGAGAGAGGGTCCATTTCTGCCAAATGATGCTTATATGTCAAGTAAGATGACACCCTATCTTAGTAAGGGGTCTCTCAAGCAAATACTACTGTGCAGGAAAACATTCTTTGTTGATCTGCTAATGTAGTTAAAGCTTGTATACCTTAATTCATAAAGTTTGTTGATAAAAATTCATAATACTAAAGTCATTTGAAGTTAAGAGCCACTACTACCTTTGAAATGCAAGTATTTGACTGGATTTTAACTGTATTCTGGAAAAGGTTTGGTAGATTAATTCTGTCAGTGGAATCTATAACTCCTACTTATCTGTATGAGGAAGAGTTATAAAACAGCTAGTCTCATGAGAGAAAGGTCTATATGAATGACCCTTCAAGCTTAAGGCTAAAACATACACTTGGTTCATGCTGCTAGTATTGCATCTGCTGCCTGGAAGTTTTGAGAATAACCATTTAGCCTCTCTCCAGTCAGCACGACCCAAATCCTGCCTGAAGATGTAGTAAACTGCAATCTTTAGATTCTTTTCTTTACTTAAAATTATTTTTTTGTCTCCACTAGGACTCGCAGTAATGAACAGCAATAATAAAACTTGCCAAAACTTTATGATCTGGGTATCTGAGATGGTAGGTAAAGATACACTCTAAATAAATAAATTAGCTATTTCCAATTATGGAACCAGAAAATTATCTTTGGGAATAATAATGCAGTAAGTAAAAAGGAAAGTTGAAAAATTAATGCTAGCAAAGAAAAAGTAAGGCCAATAGACAGAAGGTCTCATAAATGTTGAGGGATTATTTAAATGAGAATTTGTAACAAGGAAGCTGAAAGGCTAAGAAGTATAAGGGAATGAAATGTTTGAAATCAAGATTATAGAGATAAAAGAGTTGAGTTATTGGTGATGATTATGAGAATGATTGGTTAAAGAAGATGGAGTTAAGGAGGTTGAGGAAGTGGGAGACCCAGTGCTGGCTAGACCATCTAAGTAGATACTGAAGTTATCAACAATGATGAAAATGATAAGACATCATGGGGTTAATGAGGATGTGGGATGAGATGGGACTAAACAGCATGTGGAGGAGGGACTGGAGAATGGGTCCTGTACAGTCTGAAGTCATGTAATCACCCACGTCATAAAGGCCTGAACCGAGAGAGTAGGGGTGGGAATGGAGTAAGGCTAGTAGTCTGAGGTCTGTCTGAAATGCTATTTCAGGGCCGAATCTATATGTGCTTGGGACTAACTGGATGCAAGAAATAAAACATAGGAAGAGCCAAGGATGACATGAAATTTCTGTTTGAAGAAATTAGGCTAATGGTATGCCATTAGTCAAGACTGATGGATTAGTATACAAATCAGAGATGTTCAGGTTTCTGCTTTTCTGCAAGCCCAGTCCTTCCCTTACACACCCTCAGCTATGCCAACAAGCAAGCATGTGTGCACATGGATCTTAGGAACAACCCTCTGAATATAAGTAATCAGGTATTCCAGACTTTAAATAAGTGGTTTTCTATGAAAAAATAGGAAATCACTTGGCCTAAGATACTAGACATTAGTCCAAGAAAATGAGCCTCTCAAGAAAGAAAGGAGGAAGGAATGAAATAGGGAAAAGAGTAAGGAAAGGACAAAGAGAGGGAAAGAGGGAGGAAGGGAGAGAATGAAGGGAAGAGGGGGATTCTGACAATACAATCGAAACCATTCAAAGGAGATGAAGAAACAGATTCATTTTAAGAGCACAGAAAAAGAGAGCTAGATCAGTATTTGAAGCAGATGGTAGAATGTTAGCAAATGGCAAAAAAAAAAAAAACAGAACTAAGTCCTCTTTTTCTTTTGTCTTCTATATCCAAGAATCCTTAAGACTGAAAATGAGAGAACAAACAAGACAATAAAGTATCTGAAACTCACATTTCCAGTAAGACGGTGACGGCATAGGTGGAATTGTGAGATTCTCCAAATGTGAGTTCCCAAAAAGACTCTTGCTTTCCTTCCCCCACCCCCCTGCCCACTGCCAGCCACGTTGGTCTGAGGCCTGGGGACCCTCGGTCCCACGCAGGGCCAGACATTGTGGCCCCAGCTGCTGCCTCATGTGCAAGGGAAGTCCCAAGTCTTCCCAAGTAAAGGAGCAGCATATCATTAGGAGGTGCTGATAAGAGGCTCTCAGCTCCAGAGGAGGGAACTCCCGACCACCCCCTCCACTCCAGCCCACTGGTAATTCCCCGGACACAACGCCCAGCTGGGCAGCTGATCCCCAGTGCCGCCTGCCACCACAGTCCATCATAGTGAATTGCCCAGGGACCCAAACAAGTGGAGAGAAAGGATCCATGAAAGTGAAACTGCCACCTCGGCCATTCTCCAGGCAGAGACTTGCATTGCCCCACCCACCTACCATCAGCCTCCACCTCGGTTCCCAGGGTAACATCACTAAACAGATGACAAAGCCCCTCCCCTATGCTGAAGCAGACAAAGGGAACTAAGCTCAACAGATTTCTCAGGCAGCAGGCCAAAAAAAGAAACCCAAGCTGCAGTAAATGTAGTTGTCTGCAATGAAAATAAGGGAAAGGCCAGAGAGCAGAGATGAACAGACTTTAGACATTCAGGAAAGATCTCAGAGCTAGTCTGATTTCTTATTTTGACTTTTGATTTTATTACTTTGACTGTTTGTTTTGCTCATTTCTGTTTACTTATTGACTTACACTATGTGTTTGTGTTAGGTAAAACGCATCAAAAGACATGTGCTTTTTTTTTTTGGTCTACCTTTGTATACCTACCAGTATTCTTTAGGGAATTTTCCTTTGTGCTTTTATTCACTTCTCTCAGGCCTTGTGTCTCTTTTTCACCTGTTAGTTGGTATATATGTCTGTTTTCCCTCTCACTCTTCTCTCTAACTTTCTATTGACACTCCCTTCCTCCATTACTTTCCTCTTTTGTACCTCCTTTTGTTCCAGGAACCAAACCTACATTCCGCTGCACAGAAAGATTGTAAGACGGTGGGAAATAGGTTCCAGTGGGCTCATACACTGGTTGGTGGATACTGGAATCAGCATATAGATTCTGAATCACAGCTTCCCCCTCAATTAAACCACAAAACTGCAAAAAGTACAGCTCACAGCCCACACTCAAACCTCAAAAGGGAACAAAGCCAGAGGACCCTTATAAGGAAGAACAGGAGATTGCACAAACGAAGCAAAAGCAACCCCACCTTCCTTGAAAAACAGAATTAAAGAAGGGGAAGGAAAGGAGGAGAGAGAGCGAAATCTACACAAATGAAGAAAAACCAAAAGTAGAATATGGGTCTCTCCCAGACCCCTGGGAGGGCAGACACTGAGAAAACTGGCTTTGGAATGCAAACAATGAAGAGCCCCCAGAATGACTGGTGTCAAACTACAAATCTAGATATCAAGACATTAATGGAGAGACTAAAAAGAATTGAGGAGAGTCAAGAAGAAACTAGGAAGGAGCTGATAACTGAGATAACAGCAATAGAGAATACTGTGAATGAAATAAACAACAAATTGATAAGCATGGAAAGTAGAATCACCAAAGCAGAAGAAAGAATCTCAGAGCTTGAGGACCAAAATATAAAACTAATCCAAACTAATAGAAACACAGAAAACAAGCTCAAAAAGGCAGAACAAAACCTTCAAGAGATGAGCAATTACTTCAAGAGACCGAACCTAAGAGTAATTAGCCTTTCTGAGGCAGAAAGAGAGACAGAGAACACACTGGAACAAGCCTTTCATGAGATCATTCAAGAAAACTTCCCCCATCTAA
>CAUYQG010020769.1:0-19657 GCA_963574415.1 Tarsius wallacei
GTGGTAGCGCGCGCCTGTAGTTCCAGCTACTTGGAAGGCTGAGGCGGAGGGATCGCCGGAGCCCAGCAGGTCGAGGCTGCGGTGGCCGGGAGCGGCCACTGCACTCCAGTCTGGGTGACAGAGTGAGACTCCAACTCAAAACAAAACAAAACAAAAAAACAACCCTTTTTTAAAACTAAAACTAAAAATTGAATTTGTTAGGTTAGCCTCAAATTTTCTGCTTTCCAGAGAAACTTATAGTCCTACTTATAGAATGGGGGCTTTCTTTTTTTTTTTTTTTTTTTTTCCTTTTCACGCGGTTTCCCAGGTTGGAGTGCAGTGGCATGCTCACAGCCACCGCAGCCTCAACCTGCTGGGCTCAGGCAATCCTTCTGCCTCAGCCTTCCAAGTAGCTGTAACTACAAGTGTGTGCCACCACGCCTGGCTAATTTTGTAATTTATTATAGAGGTGAGGTCTTGTCATGTTGCTCAGGCTGGTCTCGAACTCCTGAGCTCAGGCAAACCTTTTGCCTCTACCTCTCAAAGTGCTGGGATTATAGGCATGAGCCACTGTGCCTGGCTGGTGTGGGTTTTCTTTACCATTTATAGAGAAAATCGATTTCTTAATTCTACAGCTGAGCTTGGTGGCTCACGTCTGTAATCTCAGCACTTTGGGAGGCCGAGGCGGGAGGATTGCTTGGTCCGAGAAGTTTGAGACCACCCTGGCAGCATAGTGAGACCCCATCTCTACAAAAAATTAGCCAGGCATCGTGGTGCACGCCTGTAGTCCTAGCTATTCAGGAGGCTGAGGCAGAAGGATCGCCTGAGCCCAGCAAATCCACCCTGGGCGACAGAGTGAGACTTCAGAAAAAAAAAAGGATTTCTTAATTCTGGACTTTCCTTCCTTTTTCATAGCAAGTGTTCTTAATTTATAAAATGTGCATGTTTTCCTTATTTTTATATTCTTCATGTCAGCTTAGAAGGAAATTTACAAAACTGCACCTGTTTATTAAAATGGGCAGAAGAGAACTGCCCAAAGGGGGAACTGAAAGACAAACCAGGTCATGTGATGGGCCTTCTTTTTTCTTTCTTTGAACCTCACGCTGGCTAACCATTACTAACAAACAAGCAGATTCTCTTGTTCTCATTAGCAAACAGTTATGCTTTTCAATAAATGTGTAGCAGTCTGCACATATGTAGTATAGAAATAATTTTTTTATGGTCAGATCTGGTATCTTCCACTGTAAATGCTATTTCAAGGAAAAGTACCTGTTTGCAAATGGGAAAAGGAGATCGACCTAAATACAACCTAACATTGGCTATCTTAGAGGTTTTGCCTCTTCTATTAAGGTTGATTTGAAGAAAAAGTCATACATAAACGCTTCTTTTTCTCTACGGGGTTTAAAGGAAAGCTGAATATATATGTCTGTACCCTACTTTTTGTTTTCTCTCTGTGAAATCTGCTATGCATGCTGGTAAAAACAAGGGAGAGACAGTTTATAGGCATGTAACTGAAAGCTATAAAATATTGTTCCAAAATCTAGGGAGATCTACTATACCAATCTTGAAAAACAAGATTTGACTTATTATGGTGTGCCCTGATTTCTTAATTTCTGTACATATTTCTTCACGACATATCTAAACACAGCCTATTTGAGTTCATGTTTTTCATTGAAGAACTATCAGAACCAACCAAACAGGTTAGTGTTAGAACATACCAATTAGTCCTTTCAGTCCTTTTTGGATAAATCACGTAACTTAGGCCCTAGGGGAGATTGTTCATCAAATAGACTTCTGGGAAATTACATCATTTAAAAACTTTTTGATTTTGAAGTACATAAATTGTTAGCCCCTCACCAGGTAGTTGTTGAGGAATTTCCTTAATCTGAGTTAAGCTTTATATCGTACAAAATCACTTTTAGGATAGAATCTGACTATGAAGATCTTTTAGTCTGGTTGCTTTTATATGCAGAGATGAATACTAATTATGTATTGTAACTAGAGTCCAAATGTGACAGTCTTTTCAGTAGATTTCTTTCTTTCTTTCTTTTTTTGAGTTGGAGTCTCACTCTAGACCAGGCTGGAGTGCAGTGGAACACTTATGGCCACTGCAGCCTCGACTTGCTGGGCTCAGGCAATCCTTCTGCCTCCGCCTTCCAAGTAGCAGGAAATAGATGCAAGCACCATCACGCCTGGCTAATTTTTCTTGATTTATTGTAGAGATGAGGTCTTCCCAAGTTGCTCAGACTGGTCTCAAACCTGTGGACTCAGACAGTCCTCTCACCTTGGCCTCCCAAAGTACTGAGATTGTCGACATGAACTACCCACACCTGGACTAGTTTTCTCTTAAAAGTCTTCGATAGACAAAGAATGGTTTGGGAGACTTTATTATTCAGAGTGGTCAAATCATTTATGCATGAGTATAGAATTTTCCTTGGCTAAATTGCAGTGGAACAAATGCTCCTGACTCAATGGAGAAAACCTAATTGATTCTGCTTGGGGCTTGAATAGTAAATTTTTTTTTTTTTTTTTTTTGAGTTGGAGTCTCCGTCGCCCAGGCTGAAGTGCAGTGGCATGCTCATGACTACCACAGCCTGGACCTGCTGGACCCAGGCGATCCTTCTGCCTCGGTCTTCCAAGTAGCCAGAGCTACAGGTGCGTGCTACCATGCACGGCTAATTTTTTTTATTTATTGTAGAGATGAGGTCTCATCAAGTTGCCCAGGCTGGTCTTGAACCCCTGAGCTCAGGCAATTCTCTCTCACCTTAGCTTCCTAAAGTGTACGTCTGGCCAGTAAATTTTTTTATGTTTATCATAAGCCACATTGTGATTGAGCATGGTATACTGTGATGAGGAATTACCTTTAAGCTTTGTGCTATTTTGCAAAGTGTAATAATGGTAAAATTGTGGGTGATTACAGCTGCTTTTTGGGTGATGGTTTTTTTTTTGAGTTGGAGTCTCACTCCGTCACCCAGGCTGGAGTGCAGTGGCATGCTCACAGCCACCCCAGCATCGACCTTCTGTGCTCCGGCGATCCTGCTGTCTCAGCCTTCCAAGTAGCCAGAACTACAGGTGCATGCTACCTCACCCGGCTAGTTTTTTTGATTTATTGTAGAGACGAGGTCTCACCAAGTTGCCCAGGCTTGTGTCGAACCTGTGGGCTCAGGCAGTCCTCTCACCTGGCCTCCCAAAGTGCTGGGATTACAGGCATGAGCCGCCATGCCTGGCCGGTATTTTATTTTTATGCTAAGGAGTTGTCTGAAAGATGTTTATGGAGTCTCTTTAAACTAAACTTCATGATGATGGGGCTCAGTATGAATTTGTCAATGCATGGTCTTGAAAGTAGCTAGTATTATTTTTTGCTTATAGTCTTCAGACACCAGTTCATTGAAAATGTTTTTGAAAATTATTTTGGTTTGTAGATTTACTGTTATCCTCTCTCTTTTTTTTTTTTTTTGAAGTAGATTTTATTAAGAAGACAGAAAAGGTCCCACAGTGGGAAAGGACCTGAGAGATGTTGCCCTCTTTCTTGTTTTATTTTTATTTTTTGTTTGGTATAATTGTGTATGTATTTGTATTTTCAGCAGAACTAAAAATGAAAATATTCAGCCGGGCTCGGTGGCTCAGCCTGTAATCACGCGCCTTGGGAGGCTGAGGTGAGTGGATTGCCTGAGCCCGCGGGTTTGAGACCCGCCTGGGCAACTTGGTGAGACCTCATCTCTACAATAATCAAAAAAAATTAGCCGGGCGTGGTAGTGTGCGCCTGTAGTTCCAGCAACTTGAAAGGCTGAGTGGAAGGATTGCCGGAGCCCAGTAGGTTGAGGCTGCGGTGGCCGGGAGCGGCCACTGCACTCCAGTCTGGGCGACAGAGTGAGACTCCAACTCAAAAAAAAAACAACAAAAAAACAAAAAAATGAAAATATTCTTGATGTAAACTATACTACCTTGAGGAAAAGGAACATCTTTGTAGTCTTCCTTAGCTAAGCACAGTTCTGTGCTTATTTTTGCTTAATGATTTGTGACTAGATTTATTCAATAATTAATATTTATGAATATTTTAAGAAAAAAACTTGAATGTTTGGATTTGTTGAGAGAGACAGAGAGAACAATCAAAAGAGCTCTCTTTTGTCTCTTCTAAGGGCATTAGTCCCATCATGAAAACCCCACCATCATGACCTCATCTAAACCTAAGTATCTTCCAAAGGTCCCATCTCCAAACACCATCACATTGAGAGTGAGGGCTTCAACAGACGAATGTTGGCAGGGAGAGACAACTTATTTCATGGTACAATATACACCATTCTACCTTTAATCAACTTTCTATTAATAGACATTTAATTTGTTTCCAAATTTTGCTAATACAAACTACACTGCAATGAGTAACATTGTACTCTTGTCATCTTGCAAGTATATAAATGTATCTGTGGGAAAGAATACCCAGAAGTGGAATTGTTGAGCTAGTTTGTACTTTTTTTTGAATTGGTGTCTACGTCGCCCAGGCTGGAGTGCAGTGGCATGATCACAGCTTGCAGCAGCCTCAACCTCCTGGGCTTAGGAGAGCCTTCCACCTCAACTTCCTGAGTAGCTGGGACTACAGGTGTGTGCCACCACGCCTGGCTCATTTTTTGATTTTTTTTTGTAGAGACCAGCTCTTGTTATGTTGCCCAGGCTGGTCTCGAACTCCTGAGCTCAAGCAATCCTCCCGCCTTGGCTGCCCAAAGTGCTGAGATTATAGATGGGAGTCACCATGACCAGCAATGTATACTTCTGATAGTATCGGATTTCTTTTCATTCGGGTATATAGTGCCATGACTGCCTGTTTCCCAAAAGTCTTGTCAGTTTACTGTGTTATTAACAAAATTCCAAAAGTTTGGTAGGTTAAAAATGGTATTTTAGTGCAGTTTTAATTTACTTCTCATTATGAGTGGGATTTTATCCTGTTTTGCTATCATGCTACTTTGTGATTCAATTTAAATTAGCAATTGAGGGGCCAGGCATGGTGGCTTACACCAATAATCCCAACACTTTGGGAGGCCGAAGTGAGAGGATTGCCTGAGCCCACAGGTTCAAGACCAGCCTTGGCAACTTGACGAGACCTCATCTCTACAATAAATCAAAAAATTAGCTGGGCATGGTGGCGTGTGCCTGTAGTTTCAGCTACCTGGAAGGCAGAGGTGGCAGGATTGCCTGACTCAGCAAGTCAAGGCTGTGGTGGCTATGAGCGTGCCACTGCCTTCTAGCCTGGGCAACAGAGTGAGACTCCAACTCAAAAAAATATAATAAAATAAAAAAATAAATTAGCATTTGAGAAGATTCTGTACTAAATATGGATCTTATGAACCTTTTAAAAAATATTTTATCAGGCCGGGTGCAATGGCTCACACCTATAATCCTAACACTTTGGAAGGCTGAGGTGAGAGGATTGCTTGAGCCCACAGGTTCAAGACCAGCCTGGGCAACTTGGTGAGACCTCATCTCTACACCTCATGGTGGCACGCATCTGTAGTTCCAGCTACTTGGAAGGCTGAGGTGGAAGGATAGCCTAAGTCCAGCAGGTCGAGGTTGCAATGACCAGGAGCGTGCCACTGCATTCCAGCCTGGGTGACAGTGAGACTCCAACTCAAAAAAAAAAAGGCAACTTTATTATTGTTAGATTCATGGTAGTTCAGATATACAGTTTTATTTTAGAATATACATTGTATATCTTAAAGTAATATTTTAAAAATTTCAGATGATTTTATTATTTTACAAGATATGGAATCACTTGATCAAACAGATATTTGTATTTGTAATTGGGGGGGGTGATCAACTTCAGTGGGGAGTTTTGTTTGTTTGTTTATTTATTTATTTATTTATTTTTAAGTTGGAGTCTCATTCTGTCACCCAGGCTAGAGTGGAATGGCATGCTCACAGCCGCTGTATCCTCGACCTGCTGGACTCGGGTGATCCTTCTGTCTCAGCCTTCCAAGTAGCTGAAATTATAGGCATGCGCCACCATGCCTGGCTAATTATTTTAATTTATTGTAGAGATGAGGTCTTGCCAGGTTGCCCAGGCTGGTCTCGAACCTGTGGGCTCAGGCAGTGCTCTCACCTTGGCTGCCCAAAGTGCTGGAATTATAGGAGTGAGTCACCACACCCGGCCTCGGTGGGGAGTTTTTATAGTCAGAAGGGAGTTAGAAGGTATTGATAGCAAAAATTATGATGAGCACTATTATAAAAATTTCATCAGGAGGCTGAGGTGGGAGAATTGCTTGAAACCAGGAGTTCAAGTCCAACCTAGGCAACATAGCAAGACACTCTGTCTCTTTTCTTTTTTTTTTGAGTTGGAGTCTCCCTCTGATGCCCAGGCTGCAGTGCAGTGGCACTCATGGCCACTGCAGCCTTGACCTGCTGGGCTCAGGCGATCCTTCCACCTCAGCCAAGTAGCTGGAACTACAGGCATGCGCCACTACACCCAGCTAATTTTTTTATTTATTGTAGAGATCAGGTCTGTCCAAGTTGATTAGGCTGATATGGAATCTGTGGGCTCAGACACTCCTCTTACCTTGGCCTCCCAAAGTGCTGTG
This sequence comes from Tarsius wallacei, assembly GCA_963574415.1. Lineage (NCBI taxonomy): Eukaryota > Metazoa > Chordata > Mammalia > Primates > Tarsiidae > Tarsius > Tarsius wallacei. The sequence continues at coordinate 6,546 of CAUYQG010020769.1, forward strand.
ATTATAGGCATGTGTCACTGCGCCAGGCCTCACCTTGTCTCTTAAAAAAAAAAAAAAAATCCAGAGATTTAAAAAAATTGTATTTAAATAATAGAATGAACCCTTCTTTACTTTCTGTTTTTTAAAAAATGATTAACATATTATTTTGAGAGAAAAAAACTTGAGTTTTTGAATTTGTTGTTACTTAGATTATAAATATGAAATTTTCAGAAGTAGATTCTTTAGTTGCATAATAAATATATGAAAATAAATATTGTGTAGTGCATCTTGTGTGGTGTTCACCTTTTTATTTCCTGTTTATTCAAATATGGAAGTTGAGAAATGCTTTTCCTCTGCTTCTTTTTACTTTCAGTTTAGAAAGATTTAGTCCAAAGAAACAAGACATTCTTTGTACTCAGTTCTTGGATTATGCTATTATAGACAAGAATTGTGTTGTTCTAAGTGTATGTTGGAACTAAGTGTGGTTTAAAGCCAGAGAGGTACATACAAGGATAGAATAGACATCCAGATGGAGAAGGTAGCAGTGGGAGTTTTAGTGATCTGCTGTTCTCTTGGTCTGTGCTGTCTTGGTCTCATTGAAATGGCTACTGGGAAGAGGTTTCAGAAATCTATGGGGCATAAGTCAATGAGTCACTGTACTAGAAAACTTTTTTTTTACTTTTCTCTAAAAATGTTCATTGTGAAATATGTTGTTCCTATTTTCTAACTTAACTTTTGACATAACAATTTTCTATCAGAAAAATATCTTTGGACTTTTGAGAGTTTTTTTACACACATTTTAGGCCGAAAAGGGGCATCGATTTAGCACATGAGACAACAGCGCCCCAGAGAGATGAAATGATTTGGCCAAGGTTCCTCATGTAGCCAGTCAGTGGGAAAGTCAGAACTAGATCCTCTGTCTCCCTTAGGTGCTCATTCCACAGTGTAATGCTGCCTAACACTTAAGTTTTAGAAACTTAATTTTGAACATAAGGGATGTTGAACAGTCTACTAATAATGTCTAAACATGTTGTTGATAGGTAAAGCTACACCCTGTTTTTCTTGGCAAACAGTGCTACATTTGGGCTGGTGTAAGGAAACAGGCCTCTTTAAAGGGTGAGTGTTAAATTGGCGTAGCTTTTTTGGAGAATAGGTTAGCAATATCTATAATAACTAAAAGTGCATATACTGTTCACTTAGCAATTTCACTTTTAGCAAATTACACAAAGATCTGTATACCTTGGTTTGTTGCAGCAGTGTTTGAAATGTAAAGCCTGTACACGAATGTCTTTTAGTAGGAGAACTGGTTAAATATATAAATACTATGCAATGACTTACGGTGCAGATGTTAAGGATGAGTTAGATCCATATGTGTTGAAATTAAACCATCCTAAGACACTTATTTTGGCTGGGTACAGTGGCTGTCACCTGTAATATCTCAGCGCCTTGGGAGGTCAATGCAGAAGGATCTGTTGAGGCCAAGAGTTCAGGACCAGCCTGGGCAACACAGCAAGACTCTGTCTCTACTAAAAAAAAAAATAAGCCAGGTGTGGTGGAATGCAAATGTAGGCCTAGCTACTCAGGACCCTGAGGCAGAAGGAGTACTTGGGCTCAGGAGTTCGAGACTGCAGTGAGCCATGATTGCTGTATTGCACTCTAGCCTGGGTGACAGAGTGAGCCCTGTCTGAAAAAAGAAGAAAACCTTCATGAAAAAAGCAAGGCATAGAATAGTATATATAATTGCAACCATTTGTTTAAAAAACAAAGTATATATGTTTGTATGCTTGTAGGTACATAGAATATCTTTGAAAAGATACACAGAGAACTGAGAGAAGTTCTTGCCTCTGTCTAATCTAAACCTAGCCAGACATCAATTAAGATGGTGAAAACAGATTTTATTCTGTAACTATTGACAGTAGGAGAAAGAGCTGAGCTCCATTTCAATTTGTGCAGAGGTTATTGGCCATTCTGAAGGGAGGAGGGAGACTGGGGCCTTACTAGAGTCAGGAGTGAAAAATTACAAGGGGTTGGTCAGTGTCTGTGTGATTGGACCAGCTGTGTTTGCTAACTGGCACTTGTTGAAGTTAGGGCTCTATTCTTCCACAGAGACTGGGAAATAGAGGCCCTGTCCTTCCTAATGATTATATTTTTAAAGAATGGCTTTTAGGTCCTTGAGAAAGACACTTCTGAGTTTTAAGAGATGCACGTTCACAATTGTGAGCCCCTTTTAACAAATGCTTTAAGAAAGGGAGGCCAGCGGCCTATGCTCAGGTGTTGAACAAACAATACATTCTGGCAGCGTTGAGCTTTTTCAGACAGGCATTTTAGTAGGAGGCAGAGATCATCGTAGGAACACGGCCTTATGCTGCTAGAAGCCTTGCGAGAGTTGGTCAAGTTACTTAGTGTAGGGGGCTTGGGTGCAGTTGTTATATTATATGCTGAGAGTTCTGAAGTTCTTGCCTCTGAAGAGGAGAACTGATGGCTGGAAAACAGGGTTGGGTGAGACTTTCACTGTAATGTACAGTTGGGAGACAATTCCTCATGGATGTCTCATGTTCCTGAATGTCTGGTAAGCAGACCTACTAGCTGTCCTTTGTTCCATGCTATTTTTTAAAGAATATTTGAAATACCAGATAGCCTTGGAAGATAGAGATAGTTATCTTACTTCTGAACAAAGGCCAGGTTTCTTTACTGTTAAGTGTGATAAAGATAGTCTCTCTCTGGCAGTAGTCAGACCGACTTACTGTTTGTTAAAAGATTTGGGTTGGGTGCAGTGGCTCAAGTGTATAATCCCAGCACTTTGGGAGGCCGAGGCGAGAGGATTGCCTGAGCCCACGGGTTCAAGACCAGCCTGGGCAACATGGTGAGACCTTGTCTCTACAATAAAAATCAAAAAATAAGCTGGGCTTGGTAGCGCATACCTGTAGTTCCAGCTACTTGGAAGGCTGAGGTGGAAGGATTGCTGGAGCCCAGCAGGTCGACACTGGGGTGGCCGTGAGTGTGCCATGGCACTCTAGTCTGGGCGATGGAGTGGGGCTCCAACTCAAAAATAAATGAATAAATAAATAAAAGATTTGGGTTTCCCAAGCTTGAAGTTCCTTTCCTGTAACACAACCCACTGCATATGTAGGCATCACCTGTCGCTTTGCATTGTCCTGTGTGATTGGGTTGATAATCTGACTACTGCTATTGCTGTGAATAATGAAGTCTTTGTCTCTGATACAGGTGTCTCATGTCTTCTGCCAGCATCCATGAAATTGTGGCGGGCTAATTTATTAGCTTGCAAGTAAGGGAAATTTCAGAACCTTTACTGGTACTGACAAAAGGCACACTAGAATAAATACAATAATGAAAATAAAAGAAATAGAAATCTCTAAGCCTTTTAGTTCCCATTATTCTCATTTCAAAGTGTCAAACTAACAAGGTAGGGGAGCACTGATCTAGAAAATGAGTCCTTTGCCTGCAAAGGAATTGACTTCCTGGAGTGAGAGAGAATCAATATTTGTTGAGCACTTACCATTTTGACATGAACTTCAAATATATAGGGGTTGAAATATACTATCTCTTAATTCTTTCCTTATAAATCTGCAAGATAGGTGTTCTTATCCCCATTTATAGATGGAGAAACTTAGGTTCAGATGTGTTATTTGCCTAAGAACATGCTGGAATTCAAACCTTTGTCTGGTGTTAAGCCCATACTCTCTCCATTGTAATAAACAGCTTCCTAACTTTGTGGAGATGTTAGAGGTGACTTTCTACTTTTCATCTAGGAGTTTCTTCCATCCTGTCTTCATTCAGGCTCTGTGGTTAAGTAGTCAGTTAGTTGTCTGTGAAATCAGATTATGTGTAGTGTTTTTTTTCTTTTTCTTTTTCTTTTTTTTGAGTTGGAGTCTCACTCTGTCGCCCAGACTGGAGGGCAGTGGCCGTTCCCGGCCACCGCAGCCTCGACCTGCTGGGCTCCAGCGATCCTTCCGCCTCATTTTCCGAGTAGCTGGAACTATAGGCGCGCGCTACCACACCCGGCTACTTTTTGATTTATTGTAGAGATGAGGTCTCGCCAAGTTGCCCAGGCGGGTCTCGAACCCTTGGGCTCAGACAATCCACTCACCTCAGCCTCGGCATTGTAGAGATGAGGTCTCGCCAAGTTGCCCAGGTTGTCCCCAAACCCATGGGCTCAGGCAATCCCCTTACCTCAGCCTCCCAAAATGCTGGGATTACAGGATTGAGCCACTGCACACGGCCCTGAGGCATCTTTTAGGCTGAGCTTGGAGAGGGTGGCGTGACTCAGCAGAGGACAGGTAAGTTTACCTCTTTTTTTGTTCTGTGTAGTTAAGCATTTTATAGCTTTCCTTCTCAAACTTTGTGAAATATCTCTAAAATCAGAAGACAATGCCCTCAGGAGATCTAGTTTGTAGTTTAAAGCCACCCATAGCTGATACAGCTTTCTTGGAAGTTTTCTGTATCATCTTCACAGTGCAAAATAATTTCATATTCTACCCTGTAGTATACCTGTTATTAGGTTTCCAAGAGGTAAATACATAATATCCTAAGTTCAGTACCAGTTAGTTGAAAGAGATGTCATAAATATCAGACAGGACAGTACCAAATTGTCAGGGTTTTTTGTGTGTGTGATAAGGTATATGTAACATAAAATTTACTATTTTAGCCCCATGGTGTCTCACACCTGTAATCCCAGCACTTTTGGAGGTGGAGGCAAGAGACCAGCCTGGGCAGCTTGGTGAGAACTTGTCTCTACAGTAAATCAAAAAAATTAGGGTATGGTGGCACACGCCTGTAGTTCCACCCATTTGGGAGGCTGAGATGGAAGAATCTCCTGAGTCTAACTAACAGGTTGAGGCTGAGGTAGCCATGAACATGCCACTGTACTCCATCTTGGGCGACAGATTGAGACTGACTCAAAAAAAAAAAAGAGGTACCATTTTAACTTTTTTTGAGTCAGGTGTCTCTCTAGCCCAGGCTGGAGTACAGTGACATGATCATGGCTCACCACAGCCTCAACCTCCAGGGCTCAAGTGATCCTTCTGTCTGCTTCAGCCTCCCGAGTAGTTGGGACTACAGGTGCATGCCACCACACCCAACTACTTTTTAAATTTTCTGTAGAGGTTAGGTCTTGCTGTGTTGCTCGTGCTGGTCTCGATCTCCTGAGCTCAAGCAATCCTCTCACTTCGGCCTCTTAGAGTACTGGGATTACAGGTATGAGTCACTGTGCTCAGCCTTGTGCATACGAGGTTTAACAATTTATTTCACAAACTCATCCTAGAAAAGTGCTACATACCTCATTGCTGAATATCACTATGGTCACCTTCAAAGTACTCTCCCTGGGAAGCTGTCCTAGTCCACCTGTCAAAGCGATTTTGGAACTCTTTTTCTGGAATGGCCATCAGAACTGTCATCGTATTACCCTTGATGTTCTATATGTCATCAAAATGTATTCCTTTCAATATTTCCTTTATCTTTAGGGAGGGTGTTCCAATACAGTTATTTGTTTACTGGCTAAAAACTCCCTCACAGTCAGTGCTGTATGAGCTGGTATATTGTCATATGATGCAAGAGCTCCTTTGGGACCATTTTTGCACACACCTTTCGCATGCCAAGATTTTCAGTTTAGATTTTCCTGTTTCTCTGTCTGTGTTTATTTGGTCTGCTGTGCTTCTCACAGCTGACAATTTTGATGCACAATTTGATGATTTTTTTCAATGTTTTCGTCAGTTTGGCTTGTTACTGGCTTTCCTGACCTCTCTTCATCAGTGATACTTTCTCTCCCCTCAGAAAAGCGTTTAATCCATTTGTTCACTGCTGTTTTCTTCATGGCATTATCCCCATACACTTGGACTAACATGTCCTTGATTTCACTTACATTCTTGCCAAGTTTAACAAGAAATTTAATGTTTGTTTGTTGCTCTAATTCAAACTCTGACATTCTTGCAATGGCACACAAAAGCATGTAACAACAATAATGAATGCCACACATTGACACAAACACAGCTATGAGACACTGATATACCAAGGTTATGAAACCTTACCAAGTTGTTTGTGCAGTAAACGTGTGGTGGTACGTTCATGAACTTAATTGTCACACCTTGTATATTTTATGCACGATTATAAAGTTTTGTAACCTGCAATTTAATGATCATAATAAATATTTCTCAGCCAAGCACTGTGTTTCACACCTGTAAATCCCAGCACTTTGGGAGGCCAAGGAGAGAGGATTGCCTGAGCCCATGAGTTCGAGACCAACCTGGGCGACTTGGCGAGACCTCATCTCTACAGTAAATCAAGAAAAATTAGCTGGGCTTTGTGGAGCATGCCTATAGTTCCAGCTGCCTGGAAGACTGAGGTGGAAGAATCACCTGAGCCCAGCAGGTTGAGACTATGGTGACCGTGAGTGTGCCATTGCACTCCAGCCTGGGCAACAAAGTGAGATTCCACCTCAAAAAAAAAAAAGTACTTCTTCATGTTGTTAGAAACTCATAAACACTTTAATTAACAAATACTATTTCATTTAGCTTGTTTCTTCTTTTCCTTTTCATTCATTCCCTCCTCTCCTCTTTTTTCATATTATAAATAGTACTATAGTGGACATGGTTGTATATTACCTTTGTCTACATTTTTAATTATTTGTCTTAGATGGATACCCCAAAGTGAAATTCTACAGCCAAAGAGCGTTAACATTTGTAAGACTCTTGGCAAGAGGGAGGACCCCCTCCCTTGATCTAATACTTTTTGTTATAGATTAAGTACACACATATAATTAGATTATTTGCATATACAGGCTGTAGGTTGGTTTTTTTTTTTTTGGCAAGCTATTTGAAATTGCCTCATGGTTTTTTAGAAAAATTCTGCTTCTCTTTTTCTACTGCTTAATTCGTTCAACAAATATTGAATACCTGTTCTATTCCAGGCCATACACTAGGTGCAGCAGGGAATACTGAGAAGACTAAGAAGCAAGTCACTGCTCTATGGAATGTCTTTTTACAGTAGATGGAGGTATACGTGATGTAGTCACTCCTATCTCTTGACGTCAGTAGCTTTTTCCTCAGCTAGGCAAGCCAGTCCTTTCCTTCATCATGCTATTTATTATCCAGGGAATGAACCAAAGCTAAGCTTTTTTGGAGGACACTTTTTGCCTCGTAGAAAGTAGGAATTTTGGCCTATGGCATGACTACTGGTACCTTGTTTTGACTGACTACAACTTGTATAGATTCCTATCTGTATTTAAATATCTTAAGTTATTTGCATTATGGTAGTTCTCCAAGGAAATAGAACCAAAAAGTAGGTAATACAAAGAGGGACTCCCAAAACCCCAGAATTATCTTTTGGAGGGCAAACCCCTTGTAAGTACACTTGGAATGTCAGAGTTGCACTTTGTTGCCTAGGCTGGGGTGCAGTGGCATGCTCATGGCCACTGCAGCCTCAACCTGCTGGGTTCAGGTGCTCCTTTCACCTTAGTCTTCCACGTAGCTGGAACCACAGGCATGCACTACCACACCTGGCTAATTTTTTATTGCAGAGACAAGGTCTTGCAAGTTGCCCAGGCTGGTCTCGAACCCCTGGGCTCAGGCAGTCCTCTCGCCTCCACCTCCCAAAGTGCTAGGATTACAGGTGTGAGCCACTGCGCCCATCTATGTTAACCAAAGTTTTTATCTGAAAGTTTTGAGAAGGTTGTGGCATGATTTGTGGAAGAAATGTCCTGAGTTTTGGCAAACAGATGACTGGTTCTTCCACCATGACAATGTACCTGCCCACACCATGCTGAGTGTTCAGCAGTTTTTGACCAAAAACGATGTGACCCCTGTGGCCCACCCTCCCTATTCACTCTCCCTGTTCACCCCCAAGTGACTGTTTTTTGCTTCCCTGGATGAAAAAAGTCCTTAAAGGGAAATGTTTGCAGATGTGGAAGAGGTGAAACAAAAAACGGCAGAAGCACTAAAAGACATCAGAAATGACAATTTAAAATACTGTTTTGAGCAGTGGAAAAAGCATCTCAATAAGTGTATTGCATCAAACAGACAGTACTTTGATGGCTACTGGAGTTTAAACATATAAGAATAAATACACAATTTTTAATAAATAAATTGGTTTTTTTTGAGGGAGTCCTCTTCATATATAGAGAGATATTATAAGGAATTGGCTCACATGATTATGGAAACTGAGAAGTCCCACAGCTCTGCTGTTTGCAAGCTAGAGATGCAGGAAAACTGGTGGTGTAATTCCAGTCTGATTCTGAAGGCCTGAGACCCAAGGGAGCCAGTGGTTTAAATCCCAGTCCAAGGGCAGGAGAAGACCAGCATGCCAGCACAAGCAGGCAAGCAGGAAGGAAATGAATCCTCCTCTCCATTTTGTCCACTGACAAAAATGCTTATCTTATCACATGTGCCCTCACAAACCAACCAGAAATAATGTTTAAACTGGGCACCCCGTGGCCTAGTCACGTCACGGTATCTAATTCCTCTACCTGTGTTCTGGAGCCTACCTTTCCCCCATTTCCCTCTATCTCCTGAGTATTGAGCCTCTTTCTATTTTTACTATCTCCTCCACATTAGGTACTTAGAACTATCCTGCCTTGAGCCCACGTCCATCCCCTCAGCCACTCCTGTTTCTTCCAATCTCTCCTCAGTTACTGCCAGAAGGCTCTGCCCTCATCATTCCATTTAACTGTTATCTCTTGGTTATAAATCTAATAGAAACCTCTCCATTTTCATCTAACTTTTCTCTCTCAGTAGCACTAAACATTCTTGGCCACAAACTTGTCTTGAAACCTTCTCTCTGGTTTCTGTCTTTCTGTACTGTCCTAGTTGTCTTTCTTTGTTTCTTTTTTTTTTTTTTTTGAGTTTAAGTCTCACTCTGTCACCCAGGCTGGAGTGCAGTGGCATGCTTATGGCCATCACAGCCTTGACCTGCTGTGCTCAGGTGAACCTTCCACCACAACATTCCAAGTAGCTGGAACCACAGGCATGCACCACCATGCCCAGCTAATTTTTTGATTTATTGTAGAGACGAGGTCTCATTATATTGCTCAGGCTGGTCCCAAACTCCTGAGTTCAGGCAATCCTCTAGCCTCAGCTCCCAAAGTGCTGGGATGACAGGCATGAGCCACTGCACCTGGATAGTTTTCTTTCGACTACTCAGCTGTTCCTGATCTTTTCTTCATTCCTCTTGCCCTTAAAACTTTTCTTTAGGGTTCTCTCTTAGACCTTGCCTAGTCTCTTGTCATTTGATAAATACTTCCTAGATGATTTAACTTACTGCTATGGCTTCAAATACGAATTCTATGCTCATATGCTTATGACTGTATCTCCACCCCGGATGTGCTGCCTTATCTGTCTGTATATGTCCTGCAGGTCCCTTAAATTCAACATGTTAAGTTGGAACAAATCCAAGACTTCCTTGGTGATCCCGGTTGCAGTGAAAGCATTACTTATCCGCCCAGTTTTTCCTGCTGGAAATTGAGGTGTTGCCCTTGTTCTTTCTCTCTCACTCTCATTCTCTTTCTCACTTCACATCGAACCAGGCAAGTCCAGTCATTTCAGCCTCCTCAGTCGCTGCTGAATCCTGTGTGTTTAGTACTTTTTTGTTTGTATGGCAGTTAAAAACACACTCTCATTGTATCTCTTCCTTTAGCAGGAGCCTTTGTTAATATCTTTTTCTTCAAGGAGATATATTTCCATAGATTAGATTATGGATTTGGGATGGAGAGGTTTTGGCTCTTTGATTTTCCTAAGTTTATCGGTATGTTTTCAGAGTGCTTTGCATCTAGTAGGTATTGAGTAATTGTGTTTGAAAGGATTTGAAAATTCAAAAAGTAGCTTAATTTTAAAAGCTTCTGTATTTCTTGGCTGACAAAGGAGGGTTAAGAAATATGTGTGTTAGCCGGACTCGTTGGCTCAGCCTGTAATCCTGCACTTTGCTGAGGTGAGAGGATTGCCTGAGCCCGCGGGTTCAGGACTCGCCTGGGCAACTTGGTGAGACCTCATCTCTACAATAAATCAAAAACTAGCCGGATGTGGTAGCACGCGCCTGTAATTCCAGCTACTTGGAAGGCTGAGGCGGAAGGATCGCTGGAGCCCAGCAGGTCAAGGCTGCGGTGGCCGGGAGCAGCCACTGCACTCCAGTCTGGACAACAGAGTGAGACTCCAACTCAAAAAAAAAAAAAAAGAAATATGTGTGTTATAGTAACAGATTTAAGAATTGAAACATCATTATTAAGATATTTAGGAGGAGATGGGTATCAAACTAAACATAATAATATCACTTGGCACAGTCCATCTAATCAATTATTTTTATAGACTATCAGCTTCCAGTCTAATTTCAATTTAAATGTTAGCAAACTTAAAAGATCAGAAATATACCCAATTTGTTGATTGGTGGAGTTGCTGAAGGACTGAAGAAGAAAGTAACTTTTTTTATAGCTTATTTTTCAGAGTATTATTAGTCTTTTGGACCATCACTTCTACTTCATAGAACACAAAATTGTACAATATAACCAGATATGTGGTATATTCCAATTTTAGCAACTATATTTTATTTTATTTTATTTTATTTTATTTTATTTTATTTATTTATTTTTTTGAGTTGGAGTCTCACTCTGTCACCCAGACTGGAGTGCAGTGGCCGCTCCCGGACACCGCAGCCTCGACCTGCTGGGCTCCGGGGATCCTTCCGCCTCAGCCTTCCAAGTAGCTGGAACTACAGGCACGCGCTACCACACCCAGCTGATTTTTTATTTATTGTAGAGATGAGGTCTCGCCAAGTTGCCCAGGCGGGTCTCGAACCCGCGGTCTCAGGCAATTCACTCACCTCAGCCTCCCAAGGCGCAGGATTACAGGCTGAGCCACCGAGCCCGGCTGCAACTATATTTTATTTACATTAACAGGTACATTAAAAATCTATAAAATTTCACACATTTTAGGGCATGGTGGCTCACGTCTATAATGCTAGCATTTTGGGAGGCCGAGACAAGCGGATTCCTTGAGCCCAGGAATTTGAGACCAGCCTAGGCAACATAGCGAGACTTCATCTCTGCAAAAATAAAAAATGAAGGCCTGGCGGTGCATGCCTGTAACCCAGCTACTTGGAAGGCTGAAGTGGAAGGATCGCTTGAGCCCAGGAGGTCCAGGCTGCGGGGAGCCATGATCCTACCATTGTACTCCAACTTAGGCAAAATAATGAGATCCCCATCTCAGAAAACAAAACAAAAAATCACATTTTAAATGAGAGTAAAGCATGAGGGTTAAACATGCTGCACGGTAACTCAATTATAAGGAGGTAGAGAGAAGAAAAGAAAGGGTGAACAAAAAGATGTTCAAACACAAAACTCTTTATGCTGACCACCAGATGGCACAGTTGCTCCATATCAGCTGGTTGCATTGAATAGTGGCTCATTTTGCAATCTGTGGAGAAGAGGGAAGGTTGAGGGAGGGACAGTGCAACTAGCTGTTCCAAATAATAGAATATTCTTAAACTGATTCTTTGTAACCTGGAGACAGTTGTTTTATATAGTTAAAAAAAAAAAAAAAAAGACCTGCAGTTTATACTTGCTTATTTGAATTTTGAGACTGGCTTTATGCTGCAATCAAATAAACCATGTCTCTCTTGTAAGTTTTTTTAGAAAGTTAACTTTTTAGATATACATGTCAACAAAATATCTATAACATCAGAAAATTGAACACAAAACATTACTATATTATGAAATATGAAGATATATACTTGGGTTTTGTTTTTTTTTTTACAGAATGATGCTACTGAAATTGTATGTCTTTAAAAATTCATTGGTAGCTATTAATGATGTAAATAACTTAGATATGACCAAAATGAGTAATACCATTAGGAATACAAGAGTAGTGACTGAAAAGTTAAAGAAGATGATGCATTTTCTTTGAAATAAAAATTTTGTTTTCCTAAGGTATAGATAGTATATTTAAAGTTTTAAGAAAGTTTGTCCCATAGTTTGCATGCATTTGAAGATTATAAACAGTGTTAGAACCAGAGGAATGGAGCTACAGTTAAGTAGTAATATTTTTATCATATGCTAATGGCTATGACTTGACACTTATCTAGCTATGAAGACTAAGTGTAGAGAACCCAGAGGGATTCCCAAAATGTGAATTATGAATATCTTGGCACTTTGAGAAAAATCTTAATTTAGGTTACGTGCTACCTCAGGCCTTTTGTGGATTGATGCAGAAAGTAAATAAACAGGTTATAGAGCTACAGGACAGAATGGACAAGGAGTAAGTTTTGCAGGCAAGAACACTTCAGGAAAGCTAAGCTGTTAGGTACATAAAACAGAATAACTCTTTGGGGAATTTTTGGGAGGTTGGAGTTCAGAGGCAACAGGATTCATGTGACCACAAAGGACTGTTTAAACCTGAAGCCTGGGAAAGATAGGGGAGCCAGACATGAAAAGTATCTCTCTGCTTTTCCAACTACCAATGGATTTTAAAGAAATACCTTGGTCGTGACCTGGGGCTGGACATGCAGAATCTCTAACAAAAACCCAAGGGATTAACTATGTTTCTAGAGAAGAATATCTTCCTGTAGTTGTGGGCTTTAGAAAATATTGAAATGAGAATTCAAATGGTGCTGTCAGTTTTATTTAACATGACAGAATATGATATTTTAATAATCAGAACTTTGGCTTGGGATTTTAGAATTTGACAACCTTTGTCTTCCTGAGATTAGTGGCCTTATGAAACCAAAAGGACTTGAGCAGTTCACTTAATATTAACAGACAATTTGCTTGCTAACCATGACATGAAAGAAAAAAGCAGGAAAAAAAAGCCCACATACTTAGTCATGAGATCAACTCTCTATTTTCAGATTTTTTTGTTTTTGTTTTTGAGTTGGCGTCTATTGCCCAGGTTGGAATATAGTGTGGCATGATCAGGCGATCCTTCCACCTCAGCTTCCTGAGTAGCTGGGACTACAGGCACATGCCACCACGTCTGGCTAATTTTTTAAAAAAATTTTTATGTAGAGACGAGGTCTCACTATGTTGCCTAGGTGGATCTCAAATTCCTGGACTCAAGCAATCCTTTTGCCTCAGCCTCCCTAAGTGCTGGGATTACAGGTGTGAGCCACTGCACCTGGCCTGTTTTCACATTTGATCTTTA
>CAUYQG010020771.1:0-26442 GCA_963574415.1 Tarsius wallacei
CACACCCGGCTAATTTTTTGATTTATTGTAGAGATGAGGTCTCGCTTGCCCAGGCGGGTCTCGAACCCGCGGGCTCAGGCAATCCACTCACCTCAGCCTCCCAAAGGTGCGGGATTACAGGCTGAGCCACCGAGCCCGGCTTCGAGGAACTTTTAGTTTATACTTTGAACATATGTATAAGTTTTAAAAATCTATAAGTATTGATTTTTAAGAGTCAATCACAGATTTTATGTGGCCTAGATATGTTTCTAACTCCTATTTCCACTGAAGCACAGTCCTCACTCTTAGTAAATACTTAAAAAAAAATACTTGTTGAATCAAATGCCATGTGATATAAAAACTACTGATTAAAAACCTAATGTCACATTAGTTATACTATTTGTTTACAAATATGTAGACTTTCTTCCAAGAATATCTGTATATCTGCCTAAGAATTATAGAATCTACCTATTAGATTTCCTGCCTGAAAATACAGAAGAAATAGTACAGAAAATTATGGATTTTGATTACTAAATCCTATCATAAATTTTAGATGTTAATAATACTATTTCAAAAGAGCTGACATGATGTGCCTTTGAGTGTGATCCACTGAAAAGAACACATCACCTGTATTCTTGCTAAAAAAAGTATGACCTGCATCAAATTATAAGAAACATTAGCAAATCCAAAATGAAACATTTTATAAACCAACTGGGCTTCACCCTTCAAAAACATCAATCTCCTATCACAGTTAAAACAGATTCAAGTATAGATGCTAAATCAGGGTGTGTGGGGGTGGAGGGAAGAGGTTTAAAGAGGAACAGAATGTATTGTATAATCTCAAGATATTTCCTTTAATAATTAAAAAAGGAAAAATAGTAACTGTGGAGTAGAGAAACAGATAACATGTTAACCGAGTTATCTAACTAACATCACCTATAAGGGCAAACAGACATCATGTGCCTCCATGTATCATACCCTGAGAAGGATATGATATCATTTATAGATGCCAAAAATACATAATTTGAATCTTCTCATGAGGCAATACGAGACAAGCCCAAACTGGGAGTCCAACAGTTTTTTTTAAAGTAAGGTTTTATTTACTCTGTTGCCCAGGCTGGAATGTTTAATGGCACAATTCTAGGTCACCTGGGCTCAAGGGATCCTCCTGTTTCAGCCTCCCAAGTGGCTGAGACTACAAGTATGCGCCACCATGCCTGGCAAATTTTTAAAATTTTTTGTAGAGATGAGGTCTTGCTATGTTGCCCAGGCTGGTCTCGAACTCCTGGCCTCAAATAATCCTCCTGTCTCTGCCTCCCAAAGTGCTGGGATTACAGGTGTGAGCCACTGTGCCCAGCCCAAATTGGAAGTTTATAAAATAGCTGGCCTACGCTTTTCAAAAATGTCAGTGTCAAGAAAGATTAGGAAAAGTAATGGAACTGTTCTGTATTGAAACAGATTGGAGACATGACAAACAAAAGCAAAGCATAATTCTGGACAAGATTCTAGACCTAAGGGAAAAGTTTTGTTATAAACATTATTGGAGAAACATTTTCAATAATGTTATTTATAAAGTTAAAAATGTTTCTTCACCCTTAAAACATACTTCTCCCTAGATATTTCTGCTACTTTGTACATTCTAAATATAGCAATATGGAGGGCTAAATCAACAGATTTCAGCACATTTTTGGTCATTTTGGTGCCAAGCTTGACAGACTGTGTCGTTGGACAGCACTATTGTTCTTTTACCTGCAAATCACTTTGTTACTCCAGGTGCTGTTCATGGTGATTACAGACTGTTTGTGACTATTGTTCCTAGCAAGAGGAAACTTATAGGAACTTAAATGTTCCCATGAGTATAAATGAATTTAAGACACTTGAATAAAAATTTCAGCATAGTGAGGCTTCAGAATTCAGAGCTGATTCAAAGACATTCTAATGACTTTTCCCAAGATTGATCTTTTTAGATACCTTTAGATATAAAATACTTTCTTGCATCTATCTCTGATGCAAGCAACACACCTTCCATTTGGGGGATAGCTCAGAGAGGTGAGAGCATCGTCTCCCATTTCTCTGGTGACTTCTTGGTTACGATGGAGTAGAAGACCTTACTTAACTCAAATCGTCTTCTATTCTTTTTTTTTTTTTTGAGTTGTAGTCTCACTGTCGCCCAGACTGGAGTGCAGTGGCCGCTCCCAGCCACCGCAGCCTCAACCTGCTGGGCTCCGGCGATCCTTCCGCCTCAGCCTTCCGAGTAGCCAGAATTACAGGCGCGCGCTACCACACCCGGCTGTTTTTTAAAATTTATTGTAGAGATGAGGTCTTGCCAAGTTGCCCAGGCGGGTCTTGAACCCGCGGGCTCAGGCAATCCACTCACCTCAGCCTCCCAAAGGCACGGGATTACAGGCTGAGCCACCAAGCCCGGCTAGTATTCTATTTTTAATAGAAACTTAAAAAATACTTAACATGAAATTATTATAAAGTTTTTTCCTTTAGAAACCGGAGTTATTTATTTGTATTTAAAGCAATGTTTATTATTTGTACCGATTCTTATCCCTCTGTGTCAATAAATCCAGGATAGTGTCTGTGTGGTTAAAAAAAAAAAAAAGAATATTATTGGAACAATTGGTTTAACTGTAAAATGGAACACAAGTTCAAGTACTGTATCAATATTAAATTTTATGATTTTGATAATTACATTGTAGTTAAGTAAGATAAAAACCCCGTTCTTAGGAAATATACTTAAATATTACAGGCAAATGAGCATGACAAAATGCAATTTACTCTCAAATGGTTCAGAAAAATATTATGAGTGTATCTATTATAGAGAGAGTAAAGCAAATATGGATCTGGATGAAGAGTATATAGTAATTCTTTTATACTGTTTTTTTCAACTTTTCTGTACATTTAAAATTATTACAGAATAAAAAGTTAATCACATGAATCTGAGTCAAAGAATAGGCCACTTCTTTTATACTATAATGTCCTGAAATCAACTAAAAAGTAAAATAGCTACAAAACAATATTTAAACAAAAAGAAAAAGAAAAAAAGCAAACAAGTTCATTAAAACTCTGCTCAGGTGCAGTTGTTCACACCTGCAATTCCAGCACTTTGGAAGGCCAAGACCAGAGGATCACTTGAGCCTAGGAGTTTGAGATTAGCCTGGACAACACAGTGAGACCTCATCTCTACAAAAAATAAAAAAAATTAACTAGGCATGGTGGCACATGCCTGGCGTCCCAGTAACTTGGGAGGCTGAGGTGAGAGAATTGCCTGAGCCTAGGAGGTCAAGGCTACAGCAAGCCATGATTGCATCACTGCACTCCAGCCTGGGTGACAAAGCAAGACCCTGTCTCTAAAAATAAATAAAATAATGGTCAGGTGTGGTGGCTCATGCATGCCATCCCAGCACTTTAGGAGTGATTGAGGCAGAAGGATCACTTGAGCCCAGGAGTTTAAGACCAGCCTGGGTAACACAGTGAGACCTCATCTCTATACAAAATTTTTAGGCTGGGCATGGTGGCTCACACCTATAATCCCAGTACTTTGGAAAGCTGAGGCGAGCGGACTGCCTGAGCCTAAGGGTTTGAGAACAACCTGGGCAACATGGTGAGACCTTGTCTCTATAATAAATCAAAAAATTAGCTGGGCGTGGTGGCACATGCATATAGTTGCAGCTACTTGGAAGGCTGAGGCAGAAGGATTACGTGAGACCAGCAGGTCAAGGCTGCAATGGCTGTGAGTGTGCCACTGCACTCCAGCCTGGGTGACAGAGTGAGACTCTGACTCAAGAAAAAAAAAAAGAAAAAAGAAACCAGCCTGGGCAATAGAGAGACCTTGTCTCTACAAAAAGTTAAAATTAAAAAATAATTATCCAGGCATGGTAGCATGTGCCTGTAGTCCCAGTCACTTGGGAGGCTGAGGCAGATGAACTGTCTGAGCCTAGGAGTTTGAGGCTGTGGTGAGCGATGATCTTGCCACTGCACTGCAGTGAGACCCCAACTCAAAAAAGGAAGGAAGGAAGTAAAGAAGGAAGGAAAAACTAATCAGATAACAGAGGATAACAAAATGAACAAAAGTTCCTTCTTTGAAGAGTCTGTGCTGCTAATTAGAAGGTTGTATGGTATGGAATAAATATCTAGCTTTTGAGAAGAAGCCATTAGCTCATACTCAACCAGAGAGTCTTGACCAGTGAGTACTTACTTCCCCAGGTTTTGTTGAAGGGCATAGCCATTTTTCCAACAACATGTCCCAGATTTTTTCCAAATCAATTTCATTGATTTCAGCTATTTCTTTAGCTGCTGCATGAATATCTAAGACAGTCAAGATAAAGAATTAACAAAAAGAAAAACTCAAGTTTTCAATATAAGATATCTGGGAATCAAAATGATAGTTCTTTTTTTTTTTTTAAGCAGGATTTATTGAGAGAACAGAAAAGCTTCCACAGTGGGAGGGGACCCGAGGGGGTTGCCAGATAATTCTTAAACAAAACAAAAAAACAAGAGTTTTATCCTCACCAGGATAATCTTTGCCAGATGAATTCTGAGTTCTTTGATTGATGCTAGGATGTTCATACAGAGTGACAATGAGATGTGCTGGCTTTCCGATCACTCTTAAATACTCTTCAGTGTTTAACTTGTGGGCTATGAGCACAGCTTCTGTGCCTGATCGCCGATACTGTATATGAAGCTTCTTCAACAAAGCCTCAGCTTTTCCACGCTTTTCATCCTTTTAAAATATTCCAAGCAAAAAGACAATCTTATTCTATAAATCTCACTGAGGCTAAGAATCCATCTTTTTTTTTTTTTGGCATCTCACTCTGTCACCCAGGCTAGAGTGTAGCGGCACACTCATGGCTACCCCAGTGTTGACCTGCTGGGCTCCGGTGATCCTTCCACCTCAGCCTTCCAAGTAGCTGGAATTACAGGCACGTACAACCCGTCTGGCTAATTTTCGATTTATTGTAGAGACGAGGTCTTGCCAAGTTGCCTGGGCTGATCTCAAACCCGTGGGCTCAGGCAATCCACTCAACTCAGCCTCCCAAAGTGCTGGGATTACAACCTGAACCACCGAGCCCAGCCAAGAATCCATCTTTATCAATCACAGTTCCCCTTCCTTAGTTACACCTTTAGGCATCTACCCAAAGTCTTGGCTGTCTTTCTCCATTTTAGGCCCCGGGGCAGGATGAGAAGGTATGCTGAGCAAGTACAATTTAATTAAGAAGAAAGAGGAGCCTTCAATCTGAAGTTCAGACATACCTGCGATGGCATATTCTGTAGCCACCTCTCAGCTAAAGAAAGGCAGAATTTCAAAGCAGACATCTTGAAGGAACCTAAAAAAAATACAGAAAAGATCTATAGGCAAATTTTAATCCTTTCAAGAAAATGTATTTGTCAGATTAGCAAGTTTTGTAGTTTATAAAAATGTATATTCATAGTAGAAAACAATTTAAACAGGACAGAAGGATACAATTTAGAAAATAAAAGTCACAGAGGTCCTCATCAGCCTCCATTCCTATTTTGTAGATTTTTATATTCTTCCTAGAAGTGTTCTGTGTGTATGTGTGCATGCATGTGCATTTTAACCCTAACGGGATAAACCATACATGCTCTAGCATAATTTGCTGTCCTTACTTTATATCTTAGATATCTTTCCAAATCAGCTACATAGTATTCTATTGTAGAAACATGCTCAATTTTTTTAAGCCAGTTCCTGACTGATAAATGTTTTTTAAAGAATTGTTACTTTCAATTTCTGTTACAATCAAAAATGTGGCAGGAAATGCCTGTGTTTGTGTACTTGCTTGGTTATATAAGCATATCTAAGAATTCATTTTTGAAAGTGCAGTTAGTTAGATATTAGGAAGTACATATCACTTCCTATTCCTGTCAAAGGCCATACCCTGAGGAGGACACGAGGCGGCGCTGGAGGGTGCCAAGGTGCCCGGATTCCTCACCTGACCAGACAGCAGGGAGTCCTGCTAACTTCAGTTGAACTTCTTAGCATTTGGTAATGCCACAAGTGAAGAGAACCAGGCACATACATTTTAAAAGTGCCATACTGCTATTCCTTAAAGATACAAAAGCAGTACCTTTTTTTACTGCAATTTTAAAGAAAGAATCCTTACCTTCAGGGATATCCTGGGCAAGACTGATGGCAATAGCTACAGCCCACTCTGGGTTGACTATAGATAATAAGTGGGATTCAATGGT
This sequence comes from Tarsius wallacei, assembly GCA_963574415.1. Taxonomy (NCBI): domain Eukaryota; kingdom Metazoa; phylum Chordata; class Mammalia; order Primates; family Tarsiidae; genus Tarsius; species Tarsius wallacei. The sequence continues at coordinate 6,193 of CAUYQG010020771.1, forward strand.
CTGCGTGAGTTTAGTGATTTCCTTGCTCATCAGTGTTGAGGATTTAGCTTGTGTTAATTTCAGGAGCTTTGGCTTCAGTTTTTTTTCAAAAACTTGTTTGGCTGTAGACACGTACAGAGTGTCTAGAGAGAACTTTAAAGAAAAATAAAGTTAAGGCTGATTTAGGTGTTCACCTTTAAGGTTTTATCTACGAAAGCAGCATAAAAAATATTACACACAGGATCAGAATTAATTATAGGAACCACAAATGTCTTACAAAGTTTTAATCCATTACCTTCATTAATTTAGATATTAAGAGCAGTGTTGGGAAGGACTCTTCACTGAGCTCTGCAGCTAGAAAGGAAACAAACAGAATATGATTTGCTTAAGAAAAAGTTTTTGGCTATTCAGTAAAATTCATAAGAAGTTAATGAACATACAGAGAATCCTCCAGAAGTTCTGTGCTGTGCCAAAGAATATTAGGTGAAAAGGCAGTCTAGTTTGAGCAGTCGATGGCAAAGTTATGACATGTTCCAACATATACTGGTATTCTAGGTCCATTGGAGGAGAAATTCTTCTGTATGAATTCAAATGTTTCAGAATACCCAATGCCTATATTAAAATAAACAACAATTTCCTGTAAGAATAACCCAATCCTAAACTGTTTTAAAAACATGTAACTCTATATCATCAAAAGTTGCTATTCCTGAGATAAGTCTTGTTTTAAAAAGATGATCACCACCTTTTTTGGCTTCCCTTTAATTTTACTCTTCTAAACCGTAATTTATATAATCATTGAAGAAATCACACTAGGAGAAACAAATAATAGAATGTTTTGTAAATCACAGTTTGCAATTTTCTATCTAATTAAAAAAGTACTTGATTTCGTAGTGGCTCACGCCTGTAATCCCAGCATTGTGGGAGGCGAAAGCAGGAGGACTGCCTGAGCCCACGGGTTCGAGACCAGCCTGGACAACTTGGTGAGAACTCGTCTCTACAATAAATAAAAAAATTAGCCAGATGTGGTGGCATGCACCTGTGGTTCTAGCTTCTTGGAAGGCTGGGGTGGAAGGATCGCCTATGACCAGTAGGGCTGTGGTGGTTATGAACATGCCACTGCACTCCAGCCTGAGTGACAGACTGAGACTCCAACTCAAAACAAAAAAAACACACAAACTTGATTTGATTTTAAATAATAGAGGCTGTAGATCTCTATACTAGTATGCTTCTCATATTTATATTTTATATCTGGGGGTTTATACAACCTTTTGAATCAATCTATTTTCTTTCAATTTTTAAAATCTAATTAAAAAATATAAAAGCTACAATGACCAAAATTCAGAAATGATTAAGAAGCTAATGGAAGTACTAAGACACAGTTGAGTGAGTCCTGAACCTATCCATTAAAAAAAAGCTGAATGTATCTCTGAGCCCCAAGTCCTTTTCTTCTTACTAGATGGCAGATAATGCTGCCTTAGTTCTTCACAATTAGTCCTATAGAATCTTTATAATCTTGGACAGCAGGTGAGGTTATTTAAATATAGCACAAACAGGATGAAAATAAGTGATAAAATAGGGCTTACATAAAGATATTTTTACTTTTGTATTTCTTTTTATGAAAAAGATATAGAATAAAGTGCAGAGTATAAAGGGAGCTCAAAGGATAATCCAGAAAGATGCTGGATAACTATAATATGATTTATTATCCAAACAAAATCATAATACTCATTATACCTGGTTAATATTAACATTGGTTATCTTTTCATCAGCTCGTTCTATAACTTTCAGGACAACTTCGATCATTTCATAGTCATAGGGATCCAACTGTATAAAAACAAAAATATATCAAAACTTGAAAGGATATTCCCATGCTGATAGTTTTACTCAATTATGGTCATCAGTACAGATCACAAATTCAAAATCACAAGTGCACTACAATGTTAAAGTAACTTTTTAAAAAATGAATTAGAATTTTTTCATCTCTAAAATTACCTCTACTAAGATAAACATACATGCCTAAAAGATGCTCTTAAGGTACTAAAAATATAGAAAAAAGAAACATATGATCAAAATTTCATAGTTTTATAAGATTTTGAAATTAAAGTTTTGTTTCTTCCATTTGTGATGAGAAAATCAGAACAGGAAGAAATGGGCTTTTCTTGGAAAGAACGTAAATGAAATTGTGGACCTCCAAGCAAAGGTTTCTCAAAGGATTCTGTTTTAGCTCTAACTATGTAACATAAAACGAGAATTAATTGGGTGGCATCTATACATACATATAAAAAGGGAGTATTCTCTTTGCTTCTTGTTTCTGTCCATTACTACTTTTTTTTTATTTTTTTAAAAAGTCAACAAAAGTCATATGAGAAGCAACATGGAACAAAGTGGGAAGATGATCTATTCTATCTACAAAATTTGAACAAGTCTATATAAATTTTGGCTGAATTGCAGGCAAAATATAAAACTGAAGAATTTCTTGCAATCTTATTTCTCCTGCCATCCACCTTCATTCCCCCATAAAGCTACTCCTTGTCCTAAAAATTCCAATTCTCAAATCGCAAAAAAAAAAAAAAAAAAAAATTAGACAATAGCTGGATGCAGTGGCATGCACCTATATTCCCAGCTACTCAGGAGGCTGCAGTAAGAGGATCACTTGAGACCAGGAGTTTAAGGTCAGCCTGGGCAACATAGTGAGACTCCATCTCTTAAAAAAAAAATTGGCCGGGCACGGTGGCTCACACCTGTAATCCCAGCACTTTGGGAGGCCAAGGTGAGAGGATTGCCTGAGCCCACAGGTTTGAGATCAGCCTGGGCAGCTTGGCGAGAACTCATCTATGAAAAAAAAAAAAAAAATTAAACAAGAGTATGAAAAAAGTATGAAGATATTCATTGTAGTAATTTATAATAATAAAATATATATGCCTATAGTCCCAGCTACTCAGGAGGCTGAGGAAGAAGGACTGACTGAGCCCATGAGGCTGAGACTGCAGTTAGCCGTGATCATGACTGCACTCTAGCCTAGGTGACAGAGTGAGACACTTACTCAAAAATAAATAAATACAATTTTTAAAAAATTTAAATGTTCATTCACAAAAAGGTGGTTAAACACAGTATGTTTGCTGGACATGGTGGCTCATGCCTGAAATCCCAGCACTTAGGGAAGCCGAGCCAAGAGGACTACCTGAGGCCAGGAATTTGAGACCAGCTTGGGCAACATGGTGAGACCTTGTACTACAATAAATAAAATTAGCTGGGTGTTGTGGCGCAGGCCTGTAGTCCCAGATACTTGGAAGGCTGAGGTGGAAGGACTGCCTGAGCCCAGTAAGTGAAGGCTGCGGTAGTCATGATTGTGCCACTGCACTGCAGCCTGGGCAACAAAGTGAGAATCTGACTTAAAAAACAACAATAACAAAAACAGTATGCTTTATCCACATAGTAGAATAATAAATATGCATTGGCCAGAAGTGTTATTTCCTACATGAGGGCCTAAAAGAAATTGTTTTTAAATGAGTTATGTGTCTAGGCACTGACATGTAATAACAATATGTTAAGTGAAAAATCAAGGAAACAGAATAGTATACTTTGTATAGGATAGTCACCACACAAAATTATTAACATTATTATCTCTAGGGAGTGAGGTTATAGGGATATTTTCTTTTTGATTTATACATTTCTCTCTAGTTTGAACCTTTTTCAAAAAATGTGTGCTCTTTTTAAAAATTCTGGAGAAACAGGCTGGGCTCGGTGGCTCAGCCTATAATCCCAGCACTTTGGGAGGCCTAGGTGAGTGGATTACCTGAGCCTGCGGGTTCAAGACCTGCCCAGGCAACTTGGTGAGACCTCGTCTCCACAATACATAAAAAATTAGCTGGGTGTGACAGTGTGTGCTTGCAGTTCCGGCTACTTGGAAGGCTGAGGTGGAAGGATCGCCGGAGCCCAGCAGGTCGAGGCTGTGGTGGCTGGGAGCGTGCCACTGCACTCTAGTCTGGGTGACAGAGTGAGACTCCAACTCAAAAAAAAAAAAAAAAATCTGGAGAAATAATCTATGTCTGTTTTGAAAAAAAAAAAGATAGGAAAACTATTGTATTAAGCTGTATTATAAATACAGAAATCTATAATTATTTCAAAAATACAAATTTATAAAAATACAGAACTTATGCATTCAATTTGATTTATACAAATTATATACTATCTGTATGTAATTAATTAATGGTGGGAGGGATGTTTGAAATGACCTGATACATTCATTTTACCGTTCTTCACCTTATGTAGTATTCCACTTAGACTGATGACCAGATCTTTTGTGCTCGTCAGTAAAGGAACCATTTCAAGGGCTTTGTTCAGGAGTTTGGAATGCTGCTGCTTTGTAGACTCCGTGCTTACATCTCCCTGGCTTTGGCTGGCATTAGTGTTATGGAACAGTGTTTCAATGAATAGCTGAAGCGCTGCATCACAGTCCAACTGAAATGTGCTAAAGAAAGTATTCAATTACAAGCAGATCTCCCTAAATGAAAGCATTTCAAGGCAAAGTTAAGTATATGCTCCCATCAATGAAACAACTTTCCCACTGTCCAGTCCCATAATCTGAATAAACTACCTATCAGCAAAGCTAATTACTGCCTTTTAAAAATCAGATATTGGTCGGGCTTGGTGGCTCAGCCTGTAATCCCAGCACTTTGAGAGGCCGAAGCAAGGGGACTGCCTGAGCCTGCGGGTTTGAGACCAGCCTGGGCAACTTGGTGAGACCTCGTCTCTACAATAAATCAAAAATTAGCCGGGCATGGTAGCATGTGCCTGTAGTTCTGGCTACTTGGAAGACTGAGGTGGAAGGATCGCTGGAGCCCAGCAGGTCGACGCTGGGGTGACCGTGAGTGTGCCACTGCACTCTAGCCTGGTGATGGAGTAAGATTCTAACTCAAAAAAAAAAAAAAAAATCAGATATTTTTGGTAGATGCTGGTACACAATATTGGAGAGAAATTTGTAATAAAATTGAAAATATTTATGCCCTTTAATATAGCAATGCCACTTTTATAAATTTCAACTAAGTAGACAACGACACATATAGAGTAGTCCACTGCAGCAACTAAACAAACGTAACATTTAAAAATTGAAAACAGAAGCCGGGCTCGGTGGCTCAGCCTGTAATCCCAGCGCTTTGGGAGGCTGAGGTGAGTGGACTGCCTGAGCCCGCGGGTTCGAGACCCGTCTGGCAACTTGGTGAGACCTCATCTCTACAAATAAATCAAAAAATCAGCCGGGCATGGTGGCGCATGCCTGTAATTCCGGCGACTCGGAAGGCTGAGGCAGAAGGATCGCCGGGAGCCCAGCAGGTTGAGGCTGCAGTGGCCGGGAGCAGCCACTGAACTCCAGTCTGGGTGACAGAGTGAGACTCCAACTCAAAAAAAAAAAAAAAAAAAAAAAAAGACAGAAAAGCTCCCAAGTGGGAGGGGACCCAAAAAAGGATTGCTCGGTTTTAAAAATTTATAGATTTTTAAATATTAAATTAGGAATTCTTCCAAAATCATACTTTTTATTAATTTTAAGATTAATTTGTTCCCTAAGTTGATCTAATTTAGAAGTTTAATTACTCAGAAGACTATTCCCCAACTTTTCTGATCATAGAAATCATCTGGAACTCCTATTAAAGATCAGAGACTCCTAGGCCTCAGTTCAGACTTGATGAGTTGGACCTGCCAGGAAGAGGTACAGAAATCTGTGTTTTTAACCAAGTGCCCTAGGTGATGCTTTTCCAGGAGCAAAGTTTGGGAAATACTAAACAGTGAATTTAAAAGGTGATAATCCTAAGAGAATCTGGATTTATTCAGTTTGGAGGTGAGCAAAAGAAAACATCAAAAGTCATCTTTATCACTGTGTTCTCGCAGTAAGGATTACCAGTTTGTTAGGCTAACAGCAAAAATACAATTACAGTTTAAAGAATTACCTGCAATATTCCAGAATCAGGCTCTTGTCCATATCTATATTCTCCACAAGAGCTTTAATGAGGTCTTTCTTGGTAAGAGAATGCTGCCTGAAAACTGGTTGAAAAGAAATCTAGAAATAAAAGGAGCAAAACAAAATCTCTAAACTAAAATATATTAGAATAAGGGCAACATTATGACTTGCCTTTTTACTATCCTTTTTATGCAGAAACCTTTTTCTATAGCTCCTCAAATTTTTATTCTTCTCATGCTACCCAACCCAACCACTATTCTGAGATTCAAGGTGTATGTGGGACCAAAACCTCTCTTGGCCTTTTTATTAGTAAATTTTGGTTGTTGGTGTCAGTAAACATCAGTTCCATTACTGCATAGGAATCAGGCTTCAAAACATACACCATTTCTGTAGTTGTTACCTTCCTGACAAGTCAACTGCTTGCAAATAATGTAAGATGCTTTACATTTTTGGTAATGACAAAGGGTTTTGTTTGTCTGTTCTTTTGCTAAGTCAAAAATAAGGGCCACTTATTTCCCCTTAATAAGAGTTTTTAAAGCATAGTATAGCTGTATATACATTTCAATATCATTTTTAACCAAATAGCAGCAGCAGAAAACATAGCTATGAGGCTAAAGACTAGGCCTGAAATAGATACATGTCAATTGATACTAGATATTAATATATACCAACAAGTGAGAAAGCTGAGCAAGTGAAAATGTCAGGTCCCTTTAATTTCTCTAAAAATACAGAAAAAGGAAACGAAGCAAAAAAGGCTCAGATTTCTGTGAAAGCACCAATGTGTATACTTACTATAACTCAAGTGTATGAGTCAGCACCTATCCATTCTCCTCCCAAAGGAAAGGACAACGAGATCTTTGTTTTAAATTTTCCAACTGGATAGTTATGAGAATGTATGATAGTTGTACAATGAATACTCACGCCAAATTTACCAAGACGAATACCCCACTGGGCATCAGTACTGAGTTCATCAAATTTAAGCCTCATTTCTATTTCCTGATAGAGACTGGCCAGCTCAGAGCCCACCAGAGATATTGCCTAAAGAATTAACATAGGGTTAAAGTTCAATCATAAATATAAGTTTTTTTAACACCTTTTGGATGAAACCCAACAAGAAAAATCATATTCTTTCTTTATAATAAGTGTAGAATGTTACATATTGCTTTTTTTTTTACACAGTCATTACTACTTCTTTTTTTATTTTTTTGAGTCGAAGTCTCACTCTGTTGCTCAGACTGGAGTGCAGTGGCATGCTCACAATCACTGCAGCCTTGACCTGCTGGGCTCAGGCGATCCTTCTGCCTCAGCCTTCCAGGTAGCTGGAATTACAGGCGTGCACCACGATGCCCAACTAGTTTTTTTACTTACTGTAGAGACAAGGTCTCTCTAAGTAGCTCAGGCTGGTCTCCAACCCGAGCTCAGGCAATCCTCTCGCCTCTGCCTCCCAAAGTGCTGGGATTACAGGTGTAAACCACCACGCCTGGCTTCTTCTTTTTTTCTTAACACCATATTTACTTTATTAGAAATGTGCCAGGCCATGGAGACAATGACCAAATGAGGTCAGATGGACCAAGACATTACCTCTTATACAGTATTTTGTTAATTCAGTTTTTTTGTATGATGCCATGCATTTAGTCTGCCTTTCCTTTGTTTAAAAAAAAGGCCAAACTTTAGTTATCTTACAAGCAAAATCCTTACAATTGGCAAATTTTAAAACAAACGATATCAAAGAAAAGTCTTCTATCTGCTAAACTTGTTCTAAAAAAAGAACCGACTCAGAGTCTAGGGTTTCAAATACACTAGAATAAGTATGAAATGTGAGGTTCTAAGGCTGCATATCGATTTTAAGAAATTAAAAAAGTGTAATTCTTTGGGTTGAGCAATGCTCATGACTTGCATATACATTCACCAGTATGTCACAAAAAAGTTGGTAGAAATCATGTGAGTTAGCTCAACATTTCTTCCACAAAATCTTTATGATTTGGTGGCAAAGCCAACTTCACTTCTCCCCCAGATACTTAATATTTCAAGAACTGAAGGGGTGCTTCCTTGAGGCATACCAAAATTTTGTCGTAATTCTGCCATGCTTTATCTATGAGCTTCCAGAGATTTTCAAACACATCTTTTTGGGGTAAGAGAGTACAGTAACCCAGTGCCAGGTCAAGATCCACCAGACGACAATTAAATACCTAGGGGAAGAAAGCATAAAAAAAAAAAAAAGAAAAGAAAAGAAATTCTTCACAATCCGAACAGAATTAAGTATCACAAGGCTTACTTATCACCAAATTGAATTATAGATACTATGAAAGAACAAGTGTTTCACTAAAGTTATTTATAGTAACATAGTTCCAATGTGTTTGCTTAGGCATAATGTCCTGTATTAAAATTAAAAAATGTAAGAAAAGAGGGCCAAGCAAGGGGTGGGGGTGTCACACCAATAATTCCAGCACTTCAGGAGTCTAAGGTAAGAGGATCACTTAAGTCCAGGAGCTCAAGACCAGCCTGGGCAACATAGTGAGACCTTGTTTCTGTAAAAAATTTTAAAAATTAGCCAGGTGTGGTGATGCTTGTAGTCCCAGCTACTTGGGAGGCTGAGGAGGGAGGATTGCCTGAGTCCAGGAGGTCAAGGCTGCAGTGAGCTGTGACTATACCACTGTAGTCCAGCCTGGGTGACAGACTGAAACTCTGTTTCGAGAGAAAGAAAAAGAGGTAAAGAGGGAAAGAGGGAGGGAGGGAGAAAAGGAAGGAGGGAGGATACGAGGGAAGAAGAAATGTAAGGAAAGCACTCTGACAAGTTCTGTACAGCACAGAACTCTTCTAAGATGAAACAAAGGCCAGCGCGGTAGCTCGTGCCTGTAATCTCAGTCCTTTAGGAGGCAGAGGCGAGAGGACTGCCTGAGCCTAGGGGTTCGAGACCAGCCTGGGCAACTTGGCAAGACCTCATCTCTACAATAATTCAAAAAAATCAGCTGGACATGGTAGCACATGCCTGTGGGTTCTAGCTACTTGGAAAGCTGATGCAAAAGGATTGTCTGAGTCCAGCAGGTTGAGGGTGCAGCGGCCATGAGTATGTTACTGTACTCTAGCCTGGGTGACAGAGACTCTGACTTGGGAAAAAAAAAAAAAGATGAAACATAAACTTAGTGTGTTAAATGTTGAACAGAGGTTATTATAGAGTACTTCATGAGATACATTTCAGTCATTTGCTTTTTCTCACTAATTGCTTCACTGTCCATTATTTTCAGGGCCCATTCCCAAGAGTATATATTACTTTAAAATAAAATGCTTATTTTAATATTTAATTTACAAAGAACTCTTCCCCTCTCTCTTGTACGACTATTTCATCCCTTGTCTTTATGTCTCAAACATCCCCTCCCTTTCCTCACTCTTAGCCGATGATCTCACCTTACACCTCATTGAGAAGTCAGAAGCAATTAGAATACAGCTACCCAATTCTCCCACCACCAAATCTACCAGCTTTGCATCTATTTGCCAACTGTTCCTGCCCCCCGAGGCCAACCCTCCACGTGTTCATAAAAGCCCATCACTTCTCGTCCACTAGAAGGCTTGCACCTACCAAAGTCCTCTCCCTCTCATTAATTTCTCCTCTCCAGGGCCTCAATAGTCTCTCATCTTAAAAGCAAAATCAGTGAACTCCTGCTCCTACCCTGTTTCTCTGCTCCCCTTTAAAGAAAATTACTACAGAAGATTCTCTCCTGCCATGCTCTGCTTGCCCCATTCCAACCAAGCTCTCAACCCTACCACTCCACCAACCATTTCTGCAAAGGTCATGAGTAACCTCTGTGGCCAAACTCAATGGCCAATTTCTAGTCCTCACCTTACTTCAACTATTAGTATTTTAGATACAGTTGGTTACTGCCTCCATACAATTTTCTGCATTAAACTTCAGAGACATCAGACTCTACTGGTTTTCTGTCCATTTCACTGGCTATTTCTTTATAGTCTTCTGCTGAGCTCCCCCCAACTCCACACCTGACCCCTAAGAACTGCAGCCCAGATTCCAGACTTAACTCTCTTTTATCAGTTAGGTTTAATCACATAAGATTGCTGATAATTGAGTATTTAAGTTACAAAAATAGTCATTTCATATGATTCAAGCTTTCCACAGGGACCAAGTACCTATGACTGCAGATAGCACCTTTACAATGATAACTCCCAAATTTACATCCTTTCCTGAGCTCAACATCTGTAACAGAGATGTTGAGCTCAATATCAATATCTGTGCTACAGATGTTGAGTTCAACATCAATAACTTAACTGCTCAACTGAGAGTTGTTCAAAAAGACTTCAAATGTAGAACACAAAATTGAATCCTTTCTTGATTTTCTCCTGCAGATCTGTTTTTCTACCAACCCTGTTTCAGAAAATGATACTATTATTTAAACACCAGCTCAGGCTGAACACCTATGAGTTAGTCTTAAATCATTTTGAGTTGGAGTCTCACTCTGTCGCCCAGTCTGGAGTATAATGGCACGCTCCAGGCCACTGCAGCCTTGACCTGCCTTGATCTGCTGGGCTCAGGCGATCCTTCTGTCTCAGCCTTCCAAATAGCTGGAACTACAGGAATGAGCTACCACACTGAGCTAGTTTTTTGATTTGTTGTAGAGACAAGGTCTAACCATGTAGCCCAGGCTGGTCTTGAACCTGTGGGCTCAGACTATCCTCTTGCCTTGGCCTCCCAAAGTGCTGCGAATATAGGGTTGAGCCACTGCGCCCGGCCATCTTAAATCTTTTTATTTTCTTTCATTCCACTCCCAGTTCATTTTCAAGTCCTGTATACTCCACCTACAAAACAGACCCAACCCTTTCTCACAACCTTCTCTGTTAACGTGCAAATCCAACCATTATTATCTTTTTTCTTAGACAACTGTATTTACCTCCCACCTGGTCTTGTACTTCTTCTACAGTCTTTTTTTTCCTACACTGCTACCAGAGGAATTTTTAAAAAAATGTAATTCAGATTAAACCACTTCACTGCTTAAAACCCTCCTATGGCTTCCCATCACATTTAGGAAAATAATAATGTATGATTCCATTTATTTGCAATATCTCTAGTAGTCATATTCATAGAGACCAAAATTAGAATGCTGGTTACCAGGGACTAGGGAGAAGAAAAAGGGAAATTACTGTTTAATGGGTGTAGAGCTTCCAATTTGCAAGATGAAATGTCCTGGAGATCTGTTTCACAACAATGTGAATATACTTAATATGACTACTGAGCTATACACTTAAAATGGTTAAGATGGGAAAAAAGGTTAAGATTATGTTATGCATTTTTTACCACAATAAAAATTTATTTACTAAATTATTATTTATTGAATTAAAACATTTAACATTTTGGGCATAGAATTAATTAAACTAACAATAGAGCAGTGATTTGCTAGGCACAAAACTCATGAGTAGGAAAAATTTTCATATCATATTGTGAATAAGAGTCAGAAAGCAAAATATACCACTAGTCAAAGTCAGTATCCATAGACACTGCAAACACCAAAAAAAGGAAGAAAAATTTAGAAAATCTGCACACAGTGTCAAAGATTTCCCATGAAGCATAGAAGAAAAGATCTAGGATCCAGAGAACTACAAAGAGAAATGTACAGTGTTATTGCTAGGCCCTGATGTCATTTTGCAACGTGAATAGTAAAGACTTCTAGATTAAAAGACACTAAAGAGATGAGTACAGTAAAGACGTTCAGATGAAGAGATGCAAAAGATTACTAAACAAAATACACCAGAGGCTGGCAAACTTTTTATTTTTTGAGACAGTGTCTCGGTCTGTCACCCAGGCTGGATTACAGTGGCACCACTGTAGTACACTGCAGCCTCAACCTACTGGGCTCAGGCAATCCTTCCACCTCAGCCTCCTGTGTAGCTGGGACTTCAGGGGCATGCTACTCTGCTTGGCAAATTTTGTGATTTTTTTATATTGATGAGGTCTTGTTATATTGCCTAGGCTGCTCTCGAACTCCTAAGCTCAAGCAATCCTCCTGCCTTAGCCTCCCAAAGTGCTGGGATTACAGGTGTGAGCCACTGTAGCTGGCCAAAGCAAACTTCTTAAATGGTCAAACGGTAAATATTTTAGCCTTGTAGGCCATGTGATTTCTGTGGCAACTTCTCTAGTCACTTCTTCCCCTTGCAGCTCGAAAACAGCCATAGACAGTAATTACATGAATGGGCATGGCTGTGTTCCAATAAAACTTTACATAAAAAAAAACAGGCAGCTGGACTTGCTGACTGTAGTTTGCTGATTCATATAAAACATGATGCAAGATTAGATCTTGTACCAAAATGTGCCTTTATATGCTTTAAAGGCCATTACTGAGTAAACAGACATTAGAATAAGAAAGGCAAATTAATATAATTATTACATCATTGTAAAGATGAATGAAGTTGATAACTGCTGTTATGTAAGAAAATATCCCTATTCTTTTTTTTCTGAGTCAGAGTCTCACCCTGTCACCCAGGCTGGAGTGCAGTGGCATACTCACGGTCACTGCAGCCTCAACCTGCTGGACCCAGGCAATCCTTCCGCCTTAGCCTTCCTAGTAGCTGGAACTACAGGCGCACACTACCACGTCCAGCTTATTTTTTTATTTTATTGTAGAGACGAAATCTCACCAAGTTGGTGAGGCTGGTCTTGAACCCCTGAGCTCAGGCAATCCTCTTGCCTTGGCCTCCCAAAGTGCTGGGATTGCAGTCTTGAGCCACTGAACCCGGCCTAGGAATATCCCTATTTTTAAGAAACAAACACTGGAACTTTGCAGAAACTTGGATGGACTTAGAGTCTATAATACTGAGTGATCTTTCACAGAAACAAAGAACAGTACCACACGTTCTCACTCATAAGTGGACCTTGAACATTTATCATAATACTATAAGGGATTGGCAGCAGTGGGAAACTGCCGGGGTTGGGGGGAGAAAGTGACACATCTCATCAACAAGGGTACCTGCCTAATGAACATTTGTATACCTAACCCTGAATTGTAACCTACATCTTTAAAAAAAAACTTTGTAATAAAAAAAAGAAGCACTGAAATATTTAGGGATAAGAAGCCATAATGTATATAACTTACTCCTAAATGGCCAGCATACACATACACACACACACACACACACACATACAAATATAAAATATAAGATAATTTTATATATAAGTAAAGAAAAGAGAGTATGCCAGCAAATGATAAAGCAATAAAGGGTGTATCACAGTCCTTTGTATTATTCCTAAAAATTTCCTAAAACTTTGAAATTATTTCCTAACAAAAAAATTTTTTTAAGTAATCTGACAAATGGAAACTACATGGCCAATGCAATAATTTTTTTCACCAAAAGTCTATTAGAATCTTTTTAAAAATAAAGGTTAGTGGAAAATTAGGCATAGAAATAAACCACAGCTAGAATCACTGGATTTAATCTATAAAATAAATAACTGAAATCAGAGGACAAAAATAGAAAAGACTGACTACCATGTCATAAACTCTCTTTTTTTTTTGAGTTGGAGTCTCACTCAGTCGCCCAGACTGGAGCGCGGTGGCCACTCCCAGCCACCGCAGCCTCGACCTGCTGGGCTCCAGCGATCCTTCTGCCTCAGCCTTCCAAGTAGCCAGAACTACAGATGTGCGTTACTACGCCCGGCTAATTTTTTGATTTATTGTAGAGATGAGGTCTTGCCAAGTTGCCCAGGCGGGTCTCAAACCCGCGGGCTCAGGCAATCCACTCAACTCGGCCTCCCAAAGTGTGGGATTACAGGCTGAGCCATCGAGCCCGGCATAAACTCTCAATAGAATGTCAATTACTACAATAAAAACAATACTATGATTAGCTATGATATGGGTTCTTGAAGTTTTTCAATAATAAAACACTACCATATTGAATCTTTACTGAATTTTATGTACTGCTGACTGAGGTAAAAGGCAAAATGAAAAATATTTTACCAAAAACAAATACTTACTTTGTGCAGTAGTGTTGTAGCATTCTCCCTGATAAACTTGGTGGCTTTTTCTTTCAATTCCATAATAATATGCCTTGAATTAACTAATGTGGTCTCTCCAAATAACTTTTAGAAAAGAACAAAAGAATCTTTAGGTCCACTTCCATGTATCATCCTGAAAACTTTTCTCAAATAATAAGGAACTTTGAAAATTCACCATTATATGCAAAAAGTATTAGCATTTAGTCTACAGTGAGAAAAAGCTGAGTTGACTGACTGGAAAGGAGCAAAAAAGAACTTTTTAAAACATCTAATTTCTTGATTCTGGTGTGACAAGATGAATACATTCACTGATACACTTAAAACAAGTGCCTTTAATTTTGAAAGTTATACCTCAATAAAGTTGATTTTAAAAAGAAGGAAACAAAGTAGTAGAAATAAAGACAATCCCCTCTGACACCCAAATTTATAAGCAAGTTATCAGCAGGCAGTTTGTCTTCTAGAATCTCTTTAATGATGCTGCCAAGAAATAATTATAATAATTTGGACAAGTGGGTGACAACAAAATAAACAGCAGACAGATATTTTTGACCCAGTATGGTATAGTCAAAACTACACTGAGCTGGGAGTATTAAGACTTACCACTACAATCTAAAATCTCAGGTCACTTGTTTTACATCCCTGAATCTGAGTTTTCACATTTGCAAAATGAAAGCTCTCAGGGTTGTTGTAAAGAGTGAGTATAAAAACGTGTGCAAAGCAACTTGAACTACACCAGATTCTTATTAGATGCTCCACAAATGTTTCTTAAATCTGACAACTTATCAATTTCCTTGCTACAGAGCCACATAGGGAAATGTGGACTCCAAATTCCTTTTTGGGCAGTGCTTTTGCATCTGTATTCACCCAAAGTCAAAGCATTTGTTCTTGAAGCTATACCTCTTCACTCAAACTGGCACTCATGAAGTTTGACACAGAGTGCTGAAGACAGGTACCAAATGAACCAACTATAAATCTTAGGGCCAGTTCCCACTGGCTACATTCCTGAAGATTCTGAAGCAGGGCAGAGATGGAATTGATAACAGGTAAAATAAGGCCGTCTCCTGTGGAATGATAAGATAACTTCATCTGAGTAAAAGGATTTTTAGAAACAAAGAAAAGATCACATTATTGAAAGTTAAATAAGGAACAGACTACATCTTCAATGAAGGTAACAGTCATAGAATCTGTTCTCGAAGTTAGTTAATGAGAGTTAAAATGAAGCTTGATTTAAACCAGAAAATAACTAGGTATACTAGATAATGAGGTATTTTGATTATAACGTGTCCATTTTAATTGAGATGTTTAAACAATTAGCTGATGAAAACCATTTCTCCATTTAGAAGACTAAACTTTATGAACAAATTCATAGAAGTTAACAGTATAAGCGAAATCACATAATCTATTGAACTTCTGGATGAATAACAATGTAAGAGTAATACTTAAATAATTACATTAAGGACATTAAGTCAGATTCATGAGATGTAACTTCATCACCCAGGCTGGAGTACAGTAGCATGATCATACCTCACTGCAGCCTACCTCCTGGGGTGCAGCAATCTTCCCACCTCAGCCTCCTAAGTAGCTGGGATTACAGGTATGAGCCACAACTCCCTGTAACTGTGTATTTACAAAATCTTAATACAATGCTATACATTTCTGATGTCAAATACCTTCACTAATGGAACAATATGGCAAACTTGCAGACTCCAAAGGATGTCTCTTGTTTTCTACAAAAGAGAACAAATTAAATAACACTAAATAGATGGTTACTCTAAAAGCCCAGACTTTGCCACTATGCAATACATCCATGTAATTAAACAGCATTTGTACCCCTTAAATTTATACACATAAGTAAATAAATAAAACTAAAAAACTCTCTTATAAAGCGCAGATACTCAGATATTTAAATATGGTGTTATTATCAAATAATGTTCTTAAAATACACTTACAGAGAAATGCAGATAGGAATACAACTTGATAAATGTCCACAAACTGAATGTAGCAGCATCCAGATCAAGAACCAGAACGTTACCAGTACCCCAGCTGTCCCCTCTTGTCCCTTTCTCATCCCCAGTGGTAACCCCTACCCTGACTCCCAGTGGCATAGGCTCAGTCTTAGCCCGTTTTTGTACTTTATGTAAATGAGAATAGTATGCATTTTTGGGTATCTGGCTTCTTTTGCTTGGCATTATGCTTGTAAGATTCATCTATATTATTGTGTGTAGTTCTAGTTCCAAATCTCTACCGTTAAAGTTTGTATAAAGCAGAAATACAGAATAATGACACTAAGATTTACCTTCTTATGTAGCAAATCCACACATGCACCTCATAACTTAAAATAAATTTAAAAAATAAGAATCAAAAACAAAAAAGATTTACCAACTAGAGGCACAAGTGATGAAATCAGTTCATAAGTAACTGGAAGCACCATCTGTGACTCAAGAACAATTCCGTCTTCACTGAAGAAGTCACTGTAAGACCACTCTTCATATGGATCTTTATGAGTTCCGAAAGAAGTCTGAATACCAAATCAAACAGAAAAGACAAAACACGTGTACTTACTTCATCTTCACCAAGCAAAATCCAGAATCAAATATATTAGAGCCAAAAGCTTTGATGGTCAAATGCAACTATGTACTATGTTTCTTCTGATCTATGGCTTTTAAAAAAATGTCATTTTTAATTATACTCTAACAAAAGGACAACATCCAGAGAGGCCTTTTTTGAGGACCAATGTTTGAAAAGATAATGCAAATTAAAGCCAGTAACTGTAACTATAAAACAGAAGTGACATTATGCCCTTGAG
The DNA here is from genome assembly GCA_963574415.1 of Tarsius wallacei. Classification (NCBI taxonomy): domain Eukaryota; kingdom Metazoa; phylum Chordata; class Mammalia; order Primates; family Tarsiidae; genus Tarsius; species Tarsius wallacei. The sequence goes on from CAUYQG010020771.1 coordinate 22,924, forward strand.
TAGTTTTCCAGTCTAGAATAAGAAAATAGAAGAGGGAGATTCAGTATTTTTGTAAACTGTGCAGGTGATTTAAAAATGGAGCATAGGCTGAGCGCAGTGGCTCAGCCTGTAACCCCAGCACTTTGGGAGGCCAATAAAAGAGGATTGCCTGAGCTCAGGAGTTTGAGACCAGACTGGGCAACTTGGTGAGACCTCGCCTCTACAATAAATCACAAAAATTAGCCAAGTGTGGTGGCGTGCATCTGTAGTTCCAGCTACTTGGAAAGCTGAGGCGGAAGGATTGCCCAAGCCTAGCAGGTTGAGACTGCCACTGCACTCCAGCCCAGGCAACAACAGTGACACTCCAACTTCAAAAAAAGGGGAGAATAATGGGTTGCCCTAGGATTTTGTTTAAGGAAAAAGAAAATCAAAAGTAATTTACTTTCATTAGAATTCCACAGTCATCCATCTGGCACTGTCTGGAAAGCTCTACTGCCATTAAAGTGTATTTACACAGTTCTAATACATCTAGTAAAAAGTCTGAAAGAAAATAGAAAAAAAAATCATTAAAGTTATATTTCATGTATTTGGAATAATGAGAAGAATATTTTTATTCAAAATTCTAAGGAAGGCCACAAAGTAGATAGAAAGGTCTCCATACAGCTTTTACTACACGAAATCATGCTGTTTAAACTTTTTCTTAAGCTTGGCTTGAAAGATCAGATAAGAAAGGCAAGGAATTTCACAAGTTTGAGAAAGTGAATGTCAACAATCAGCAATGACACTGTTAATATTTTGAAATATTTAAAAAGAATAATCTGTCTGGGCACAGTGGCTCATGCCTGTCATCCCAGCACTCTGGGAAGCTGAGGCAGGAGGACTGCTTGAGCCCAGGAGTTTGAAATCACCCCAGACAACATAGTGAGACATTGACTATACAAAAAAGTTTAAAATTAGCAAGGCATGGTGGTGCACACCTGTAGTCCCAGCTACTCAGGAGGCTGAGGTGGAAGGATCACCTGAGCCGAGGAGGTTGAGAGTGCAGTAAGTTGTGATCGTGCCACTGTACTCCAACCTGGATGATAGAGTAAGAATTCGACTCAAAAAAAGAAAAAAATCTCCAAAGAGAACCAATTCTAATCATTCTCTTTATAAAATGGAGATATTATCTCTTCTCCAGTTACTGTAATATCCAATTCTAAAGAAGCAGCATTTGAGAGACAAGAACAATAAAAGCTATGTATATTATAAATCTTGTCACCTGGACTGCAGATAGTGGCAGCTTGGCATGCTAGATCATGTATCTTGGAAGGAAGATTCAGTCCCACAGGTGATGTCATTGGAACATCATCAGCCAACATCTGACAAAGTTTCTGACACGTCAGAAACAGCAATTTCCCAGTGTCAGCGTTACAGTGATACTTAAACAAGTCTCTTTGGAAGAAAGGAAGTGTTGGCAGTTAGAATACTCATATTGCAAGTCAGTGCATGTGCCTTTCTTGGATTAATATATAACCACCATCATCAGCACATACAAATGTTTTCATGGTAGAGACGCGGTCAGACAATTAAGTTCACGAACATGCCACCATGTGCTTACATTGGCAGCATTGTACAAACAACCCGGTAAGGTTTCATGACCTTGGTATATGAGTGTCTCACAGCTGTATTCATGTTGATGTGCAGCAGTGTCTTGCCAAGTGGTGTTCATTATTATCATTACATGTTTTTGTGTGCCATCACGAGAATGTCGGAGCTTGAATTAGAGTAACAAACAAACATTAAATTTCCTGTTAAACTTTGCAAGAGTGGAAGTGAAATCAGGGACATTTTAGTCCAAGGTTATGGGGATAATGCCATGAAGAAAATGAGAATATACAAATGGATTAAATGATTTTCTGAGGGGAGAGAAAGCATCACTGATGAAGTAAGGACAGCCAGTAATGAACAGAACTGATAAAAAACATTGCAAAACTTCTTTGAATAGTGTGTCAAAATCATCAGCTGACTGTGAGAAACATAGCAAACCAAATATACCTCGACAGAGAAACAGGAAAATCTTAACTGAAAATCTTGGCATGAGAAAGATGTGAGCAGAAAGATGTGAGCAGAGCTCCCAGAGGAGCTCTTGTATCACAACAATGCACCAGCTCAAACTGCACTATTTGAGAGAGAGATTTTAGCCAGTAAATGTAACAATACTGAAACACCCTCTCTACTCATTTAATCTGGCCCACAGTGACTTTTTTCTTTACCTGAAGATTCAGAAAATACTGAAAGGAAGACAATATGATAACATTCACAACATCAAGGGTGGCTCTTCCAGAAAAAGAGTTCCAAAAATGCTTTCACAGGTGGACTAGGCACTGGTGTCAGTGCATAGCTTCCCAAGGGGATTACTTTGAAGGTGACCATGGTGATATTCAGCAATAAAGTATTGAGCACTTTTCCTAGGATCAGTTCGCGAACTTAATTGTCAGGCCTTGTAGTACTGTACTTTGTTTCTCAAATTATTTGGGGCCACGTGTGGAGGCTCAAACCTGTAATCCCAGCACTTTGGGAGGCTGAAGAGAGAGGACTGCCTGAGTCCAGGGGTTCGAGAGCAGTCTGGGCAACTTGGTGAGACCTCATCTCTACAATAAATCAAAACATTAGCCGGGCATGGTGGCGCAAACCCGTAGTTTCAGCTACTTGAAAGGCTGAGGTGGAAGGATTGCTCGAGCCCAGCAGGTCAAGTCTGCAGTGGCCATGAGCATGCCACTGCACTCCGGCCTGAGCGAAAGAGTGAGAGACAACAACTAAAAAATTTTAAAAAGTATTTGGGATGCCACTAAATGTCAAAGTGCACATAACCTAAATGTAGTGGTTAAGTTACCTAACTCTGCAGTATTTGTTACTGGTCTTTTATGCTACTACTTTCTGACACTGATATCCAAAACAGGCTCATAGGGTAAGAAACCAAGAATTGCTTCTGTGAAAAAGAGAGTTATTACTGGCCCTACCCTTACCACAGAAGAAAAATTAAGTTACTTTCAGACAAGCTGTACAATTTGGGATCTGGGAAAGTCACCTGCATTTTTTCAGTGCTGTTTCAACATTCCCATCCTTTAAGGCTCGCAAGGTCAGCTCTGCCTCCAGTTCTTGTTCAGACACATTCAGGGCCAGCGCTTGTCTGTGCAGCTTTGATTCCATGCTTGGGCTCTTCTGTTCTGCAGATGTGGCCTCTGGGGTGCTCCTGGGTTTGTGTTTAGCCTGTGCAATTTCATGACGTTTAATATACTGTTCATGAAGATCTGCCACCAGGGAATGGTTGCTATAATCTTCAAATGAAAGAAAGACCTCAAAGTTTTCCTGTAGCAAAGGTAAGCAAGACAAAGACTCAAGTGTGTCTGTTGTTAAAAATAATCTTTTTTACACAATGGAATATTATGCAGCCATAAAGAAGAACAAAATCATGAACTTCACAGCAACCTGGATGGAATTAGAGTTTATAATACTGAGTGATCTTTCACAGAAACAAAGATCTGAGTATCACATGTT
>CAUYQG010020775.1:0-17375 GCA_963574415.1 Tarsius wallacei
AAAGCACCTGCCCTCACCCCAGTCCAGCTTCAGAATTGAACAAAAGGGGATCTACATAAGGAAGAATAGGAAATCGAGCAAACAGAAATAAAAGCTATCCCTTATCACTGAACAACATAATTAAAGAAGAGGTTAAAAAAAAGGGGGGGGGGATGTACGCAAATGAAGAAAAACCAGAGGAAGAATACGAGTCTCACACATACCCCAGGGAAGTCAGCCACTGAGAATACAGACTCCAGAACTCAAAAAAATGAATATCCCCCAGAATGACTGATCTCAAACCACAAACCCAGATATCAAGATATTAATAGAGAGAATAAATAAAAATTAGGAGACATAAGAAGAAAGAATGAAGAACTTGATAACTGAAATAATAGCGATAAAGAATACGGTGAATGAAATAAACAACAAACTGATAAGCATGGAAAGCAGAATTAACCAAGCAGAAGAAAAAATTCTCAGAGCTTGAGGACCAAAATATGGAACTAACCCAAACTGTTAAATACATAGAAGAAAAGCTTAAAAAGACAAAACAATACCTGCAAGAGGCAAGTAATTATACAAGAGGCCAAACCTAAGATTAATTGAAATCTGTGAGGCAGATAGAGGACAGAGACCACCCTGAAACAAACATTTCATGAAATTATTCAAGAAACCCTCCCTCATCTCATTAGTGATGAGACCATTCAAACACAAGAGATTCAGAGAACCTCTGCAAGACAACAAACAGAAAGACCAACTCCCAAACACATAGTAATTTGCCTACACAAAGTAGGTATAAAAGAAAAATTTCTAAAGGCAGCAAAAGAGAAAGGTCAGACGACCTACTGGGGAAGACTAATTCGAATAGCAGCAGACTTATCTACAGAGACACTTCAGTCTAGGAGAGCTTGGAGCCTGATCTTCAAAGTTCTCAAATATAAGCAATTTCAACCAAGAATTACCTACCCAGCTAAGGTAAGTTGTATCAGTGAGGGAGAATTAAAATCCTTCTCAGACATTCAATCCCTAAGAGTTTATGCAGCCTCCAGACCAGCTCTACAATAGACACTTAAGAAAGTATTAAACACAGAAGAAAGGAAAAAAAGAATGACTGCCTTTCACAAGAATACAGGCAAAAGATTGAAAACACACATGAACCAACCCAAAAATCAAAAGAAAGACAAAAAACAAATAAACAAACAGCAGCAACAACAACAAACTCTGTAAGAACATCATGATAGGGATTAAATTCTTACATCTCAATAATTAGCCTGAATGTGAATGGACTAAATGCACCACTGAAAAAACATAGAAGGGTTAAATGGATAAAATATCATGAGGCAACAATATATTGTCTCCAAGAGACTCATCTCGCCAGAAAGGACACTTACAGACTCAAAGTAAGAGGATGAGAAACAAAATTTCAGGCAAACGGAATACAAAAGAAAGCAAGAGTCATAATCTTAATATCAGACAAAATACTCTTGATGTTATCAAAAATTTAAAAAAGATATGGAAGGTCACTACATAATGATAAAAGGTTCAATCCATCAACAAGAAATATCCGTTCTAAACATATATGCACCCAGCATAAGAGCACCAACTTTCATAAAGCACCTACTAGGTAAACTAAAAAAAAGAGTCTAACACTATCATAACTGGGGACTTAAATACCCCACTAACAACCCTAGACAGACCATCAAGACAAAAAGTCAACAAGGAGATCTGGAACCTCAACTTGATGCTTGGCCAAATGGTTTTAATTGATACCTATAGAACATTCCACCCAACAACGGAATATATATTCTACTCATCACCACATGGAATGTACTCTAAGATCGACCACATCCTTGGCCACAAGTCAAGCATAAACAAATTCCATAAGATTGAAATTCTGCCATGCACCTTCTCAGACCACAGCGGAATAAAAATAAACATCAACACCAACAAAGTTCCCCCTAAACCCACAAAGATCTGGACACTAAACACTATGATGCTAAATAACTCCTGGGTCAACAGGGAAATCAAAACAGAGATTTAAAAATACCTGGAAACAAATGAAAATGAAGAAATGTCTTACCAAAATCTGCCATAATAAGCAGTAATAAGAGGGGAATTAATATCTCTACAAACACATGTGAAGAAAATGGAAAGATCTCAAGTTAACAGCCTAACAAATCACCCAAGGAAGCTGGAAAAGCAAGACCACAAAAACCCTAACTTCAACAGAAGAATCCAGATCACTAAAATAAAAACCCAAATTCAGGACATAGAACACAAAAATACAATACAAAAAAATCAATGAAACCAAAAGCTGTTTCTTTGAAAGGATAGACAAGATTGATAGACCCCTAGCTAGACTGACCAAGAAAAAGAGAAAAAGTCCAAATAAACACAATCAGATATGCAAAAGAGTAAGTCACAATTGACCCCAAAGAAATTCAAAAGATTATCAGAGATTACTATGTACACCTGTATGGAAAGAAACTCAAAAACCTAAATGAAATGGAGGACTTTCTGACATCACACAACCTCCCCAGGTTGAAACAAGAAGAAATCAAGACCCTAAATAGACCAATAACAACCCAGGAAATCAACTAAGTCATAAGAAACCTACTTACACAAAAAAAGCCCTGGACCAGAAACTTTCCAGTAGAATTCTACAAAACATACAAGGAGTAGATGATACCAATCCTATAGAAAGTATCCCAGGTAATTGAGAAAGATGGAACACTCCCGAAATCATTTTACGAAGCTAACATCACATTGATACCCAAACCAGATAAAGATTCAACAAAGAAGAGGACTACCGGCCAATATCCTTTATGAACATAGACGATAAAATTCTCAACAAGATTCTAGCAAACCGAATCCAACAACACATGTCAAAAATCATCCACAATGACAAAGTAGGTTTCATCCCTGTGATGCAGGGCTGGTTCAACATCTGCAAGACCATAAACATAATTAAATACATCAATAAATGTAAAGACAAAAACCACATGATTATATCATCAGATGCGGAAAAAACTTTTGATAAAATCCAGCACCCCTTCTTGATAAAAACCCTCGAACATCTAGGTATAGATGGAACATACCTCAAAATAGCAAGAACCATCTATGATAAAACCACAGCCAACATACTGCTAAACAGACAGAAATTGGAACCATTTCCTCTGAAAACTGAAATAAGACAAGGATGCCCACTCTCACCCCTCCTGTTCAACATAATATTGGAAGTCCTAGCTAGAGCAAACAGACAAGAGGAGGAAATCAGGTGAATCCAAATAGGAAAAGAGGAAGTTAAGTTATCCCTCTTTGCAGATGACATGATGCTATGCCTCAAAAACACAAGAGAATTTGTCAAAAACCTCCTTGCACTGATAAAAATACTTTGGCAAAGTCTCAGAGAATAAAATAAATGTGCAAAAGACAGTCTCATTTCTGTACACCAACAATAAACAAACAGAAATAAAAACCACAATCCCATTCTCAGTAGCCACACACAAAAAAATGAATTACCTTGGCATCTTCCTAACTAGAGAAATGAAAGAACTTTACAATGAAAACTACAAAACACTGCTCAAAGAAATCAAAGATGACACAAGCAAATGAAAAAATAGTCCATGCTTATGGACTGGAAGAATTAATATTGTTAAGATGTCCATTCCTCTCAAGTCAATCTACAGATTTAATGCAATACTCATTAAATTACCAGCAGCATTCTTCTCAGACCTGGAAATGACAATATGGAAATTCATATGGAAACATAAACAACTACGAATATCCAAAACAATCCTCAGCAAAAAACATAACAAAACAACAAAGTGGGAGGTATCATGCTCCCAGACTTTAAACTTTATTATGAAGCTACAATAATCAAAACAGCCTTGGATTTGTTCAAGAACAGGCATAAAGACCAATGGAAAAGGATAGAGCTTCCGGAAGCAAAACCTCAATTTCTCAACCAACTCATCTTTGACAAAGCCTCTATCAGCAACCACTGGGGAGAGGAGAACCTACTCAGTAAATGGTGCTGGGAAAACTGGCTGACCGCATGCAGAAGATTAAAACAAGATCCCTACATATCACCATACACAAAAGTCAACTCTAAATGGATCAAAGACCTAAATGTAAAGCCTCAAACTATAAGACCCTTAGAAAGTGCATGAGACACACTTATGGCAATTCGAACTGGCAACCAATTCCTGATCAAAACCCCAAGTGCCCATGTCATAAGAGATAAGATAGTCACGTGGAACCTCATCAAACTAACAAGCTTCTGCAAAGCCAAAGAAACCATCAAGAGAGCAGAGAGACAGCCAATGGACTGGGAAAAAATATTTGACAATTGTATATCAGACAAAGGCCTAACATCTAGGATCTACAAGGAACTCAAACATGCCAAAAAGAAAAAAAACAGCCCATTACAAAGTGGGCAAAAGTTATGAATAAGCACTCCTCAAAAAAAAGACATATGAGCAGCCAACAAATACATGAAAAAATGCTCAGCCTTACTAGACATCAAAGAAATAAACATTAAAACAACACTGAGATACCACCTACTCCAGTCAGAGTGGCCACCATCAATAAGTCAAAAAACAACAGATGATGGAGAGGATGCAGGGAAAAGGGAACACTTCTACACTGTTGGTGGCAGTGTAAACTAGTACAACCTCTGTGGAAAACAGTTTGGTGATTCCTAAAATGTCTAAATATTGACCTTCCGTACAACCCTGCAATCCCCCTACTGGGAATATACCTGGAGGAATTCAAATCACTTTATGAAAAAGATACCTGTACATGCGTGTTTATTGCAGCATTGTTCACAGTAGCAAAAACATGGAACCAACTGTGCTGCCCATTGAAAGAGGACTGAATTTTAAAAATGTGGTACATATACTCAATGGAATATTACACAGCCATAAAAAAAGACAAAATTATGAACTTCACAGCAACTTGGATGGACTTAGAGTCTATAATACTGAGTGATCTATTACAGGAACAAAGAACTGAGTATCTTTGTTCTTATGAATATTCTTATTCATAAGTGGACCTTGAACAATTATTGTAATACTATAAGAAAAGGATTGTCAGTAGTGGGAAATTGTTGGGGTGGGGTGAGATTGGCAGTAGTAGGATTCTGCTGGGAGGGGGGGCACACCCCTTCAGCAAGGGTACCTGCATAATGAACATTTGTATACTTAACCCTGAATTGTACCCCACATCTTTAAAATAAAAAAATTAAATTAAAAAAGTCCATGAAACAAAAAATAAAAAAATATTTGAATTCAGTCCCTCAAATACAAAGAGTTCTAGGTCTCAACAAAATAATTTAGTTAATTCATTCCTACTTTCAATTATTAAACTGGGGTTTATTTATATTTAGGAATTATAATTTCTTCTTTGCGTATGTGTGTGTGTTTCTGAAGGGAAATAAGATTGTGCAGAAGAAAGACATATTCCTAAATAGTGGTTTGAATGCAAACTCACAATAGATTTAAATACTAACAAATGGTAACACACACACATATACATTTATGTGATGTTTGTTACATGTATAATCTATTTCCTAATGTTTTATTTTAATGATAGGAAACATATTCACAACAAAGTAAGACACTAAGATAACCGTTTTGATGTCAGAGAGGAATACTTTTTAACGAAGAGAGAATGAGATCTCAACTCTTGCTTGAGTTCTTGACTTCGCCACAGTAAAGAATTCAAGAACAAGTCACCAAACTGGGGAGTAAAGCAAAGAGTTTATTAAGGTCAAAGTACACACTTAAAGGGAAAGGGAGTGAGTGCAAGGGTAGTCTCAAGAGGAGAGCAGTCCTAGGGTGGAAAGTACATACTCCAAGGGAGGGTAGTACAGACAATCTCAAAGTAAAAACTGCCCCAAGGGGGTCTTGGTGACTAGCTATTATATCCTTTACCTTTGAAGAGGTGTTGGGAGGAAGGGAGGGTCATAAGGGCCATGGATTTATTTGGGAATTTGAGCTGCATGATGAGCTTGTGTTCTATTTACCTTTGTTAGGTGATCAAGAAGGGTGGATAGCCTGCTTTGCTCTCCTGACTCCAACTCCAAACACCCTGGAGATGTTTTCCACCTTGCTTTCTGCTTGTTGTGGGATGAAAAAGAGGTCACCTTTTTCCTGCACTTACTAGCCTGCCTCAGTGTGCCCTCTAATAATTTGGCCCCTTCCTTAATTGTCATTTTCTATCACCTTTTGAAGTGGAACAGACCAAGAATAGTAGAGAGCAAGCTTAAGGGATCATTATATTAATCATGTTTTTAAAATTTTTTATTTTGTGTGATACTTTGACATCTGGGTGCCTTGCTGGCCTAGGAGAGACTGGCCCTCTCAGCGCTAGCTTATTCCTAGAGATGACAAAAGATGCTCTGTGAACATGCCTTTCATATGCAAATCAACCACACCAAAGCTCATATTTCAAACTTCCTCCTTTTTGTGTACTTAGACACCAAGGCACTATTTTCCCTGCCCTAAATCGTCCTAGTGTCGAATACAAAAAAATCTAGAAACCACCTTGGTAGCCCAGAGCCTGCTGAAATTATTCCAACTATCCAATCCTAACCTTGCTCAAATTTGCCTACTCTGTCTCATCCATTCCTTCCTAAGGAATTCACAATAAGGGCTCTGGGCTGTGCTTCTCCTTCTGCCTCGTGGCTGAATCAGCTGCCTCCCCTTGTAGCCCTGCATTGTATGTTTTCTCCTCTCGGGAACTGTTGAGTAATAAAACTTTGTGTCATCACTCAGTCACTTTTATAAATTAAATCCTAGGTACAATCAAGAAATTGTTCAGTATAGGTAAAACAAAAACTAGTAATGAATCTTTGAATAATATGATTAATTTTAATTATCAGTACTCTGTATGCCCCTTTCCCTCAAGAATTGCCTGTAATAGTAATCAAACCAGAAAAATCAAGAATTGCCTGTAATATTAATCACACTAGAATGCAGGGAGCTAGGAGGAAAAAAAATGAAAGAATTCCCTGGGAAACACTGTAATACGTGTTCACATCATTCTCTGGAACAATACTTTGGACAAAAATCCATTTAACTTGTTCTCAGCCATCATAGTTGTTTTCCTGAATCATAAAATTCCCATTATGAAATAAACCCTGACATCAACTTGATTAGTATAATAATAAATCTTAGCAGCATGCACGCTTTAAACTACAGTTTTTCAGGTCACAATTATAGATTCTATTATTTCCTGTACCTGCTGCAGTAATTAGATATTATTTCAATGCACTGCCAATTGTTGGCAGTATTTTTTAAATTTGTGTAAAAGACTCATTGGTTTAAAACCGTTGACACAAAGTTTTTGAGAGTTCATCGGCAATATGTTAAGTATTAATTTTATTGATTAATTTTGGACTCAAACAAAAGGAACCAAAATTCTGCATAATCTTTACTTATAAAGTTATATTCTCACATATATATATATATATATATATATATTATACACACACACATACACATGTATACCTATATATTCATAAATAGATATATATATATGTATATATAAATATACATATATCTTAAACTTTTGCATGTGCACACCTATTGTTAGGGCTTAGAAACTGATACTCTAAAATATGGGGTTTTTTGTTTTTGTTTTTTTTAATGAGTCAGAGTCTCCCTCTGTTGCCCAGGCTGGAGTGCAGTGGCACATTCATGGCCATTGCAGCCTTGACCTGCTGGGCTTGGGCAATTCTTCCACCTCAACCTTCCAAGTAGCTGGAACTACGGGCATGCGCCACTACGCCCAGCTAATTTTTCTTGATTTATTTGAGAGATGAGGTCTCACCAAGTTTCCCAGGCTGGTCTCGACCCCTGGGCTCAGGCAATCCTCTCACCTCAGCCGCCCAAAGTGCTGGGATTATGGGTGTGAGCCACCACGCCTGGCCTTAAAATATGGTTCTATGACATGCCTAGCTGAAGACAAAACCTCAAGGTCCCCACCCATCCTATCGTTCAACCCTCTGTCTCTCCCAAAGCACAAGATATTCTCCAAGATTCTCTGGCCCTAAAGTCTGGACCTACCAGAGAAGAAAACAGTTACCTCTGGTTCCTTCTCTGAGTTTCATATCACAAGATGAAAATCTGAATCTGTCAATGCACCTGTACAGACTTTAGTCACAAACCATTGTCTGCTCTGTGGGGCCCGCAGACTTTGGTCTAGGTCACTGTATGTTCTTCGATCACATTAAATTCCTCTAAACGTTACTTATTATCCCTTAAAATCATTCATCCTTCCCCACCTCTCTTTCTCCTAAGGAGTAGGATATATAATCATGGTGGGGTAATCAGTCTATGGTTGTCCCCTGTGCATACTAATACATCTGCATGACATTTTCTTTATTAATCTGCTTTTTGTGAGTTGAGTTTTCAATGAACCTTCAGTGGTGAAGGGAACTTTCTATTCTGAAGTAAAGGCTTTGTAATGAAGACTTTTTTTTGAGTCACATTTATGCATATTTCCTAAAGTAAACAAATTAATATTTATTCATATATTTCTTTTTAATGGGCTGCTGCAACAGGATACTGTATGGACATTAGTTCAAAGACAGAGGTTTGAGATTCAGTCATTTGTAACTGACTTGGTCTTATTCCTTAAGGTAAGGCTGCTTCCTGCTGATGCCCATACACAGATGATGTCTGCACTCAGAATCTCCATTCACAATGAAACCTACCTGCTGTGGACCAAACTTTGGGCCTGAATTTGAATTTTGATTTTGCCTCTATTTAATTGTGAGTGAACTTGGGTCTATGACTTGACCTCTACAACCCTCAGCTCAATCATCTGTAAAGAAGAGGTTAAAATTAAAAATCTAAGTCATTTCAACTGCTAGCCTGACAAAGGTATAAAATTAAGAAATTGTATAACATAAATATCTAGATCACATAGATAAATAATATAGAGAAGATAACGGAATGATTTACTGTGTTTTTCAGGCACAATCACGCACCAATTCATCCATTCAATCCCTCATGATTCAACAATCACTTGTAAAGTATGTATTAGAGATGCTTCCAGGATGATGACAGCTCTACTTCCCCATCAGAAGTTCAGAAAAAAATTAAAAAGACCATTTTTATTTTTGCAATGGCCAGATTATTGACTCTGAATTCTGGTTCATCAGATAACACACATAAAGAAATTGTTGAATATCCAATTATTTTGGTGGGATTAAAAAGTTGTTTATTTGTTAATGAATATTAAAACCATTTTTCAGGTCTTGTTTAACTTAATTATCTTGAAAAGTACAGCCATGGAAAATTAAAAAGTATATATGCTTTTTTTAATTTTGCAACTTTTATTTTATTTTTATTTTAAAATGTGGGGTACAATTTAGGGTTAGGTATACAAATGGTCATTATACAGGTAAAGTTTGATCTCACTTTGGTCCCCACTTCACCTGGTTTGAGATCAGGTACCCTTATTGATGAATTGTACCCCTCCCACTACTGCCAATCCCTTTCTTATAGTATTATGATAATTGTTCAGGGTCTGCTTATGAGTGAGAATGTGTGGTACTCAGGTCTTCATTTCTGTGATGGATCACTGAGTATTATAGACTCTAAATCCAACCAAGTTGCTATGAAGTCCATATTTTGTTCTTTATGGCTTCATAATATTCCATCGTATATATGTACCACGTTTTTTTTTATCCAGTCTAGTTTCAGTGGGCAGTACTGTTGGTTCCATGTTTTTGCTATTGTGAATAGTGCTGCAATAAACATGCGTGTGCAGGTTTCTTTTTCATAGAGTGATTTGAGTTCCCCCAGGTGTATTCCCAGAAGGGAGATTGCTGAGTCATATGGAAGGTCGATTTTAGGTCTTTTAGGAATCTCACACTGTTTTTCACAGAGGTTGTACTGGTTTTACAATCCCACCAACTGTGTAGAAGTGTTCCCTTTTCTCCTCATCCTCTCCAGCATCTGTTGTTTCTTTGAGTTATTGATGATGGCCATCCTGACTGGAGTTAGGTGGTATCCAGTGTGGTTTTAATTTTCATTTCTTGATGATTAGTGAGGCTGAGCAATTTTTTTTTTTTTTTGAGTTGGAGTCTCACTCTGTCACCCAGGCTAGAATGCAGTGGCACGCTCCCGGCCACCACAGCCTCGACCTGCTGGGCTCCGGCAATCCTTCCACCTCAGCCTTCCAAGTAGCCGGAGCTACAGGCATGCACTACCACACCTGGCTAATTTTTGATTTATTGTAGAGACGAGGTCTCCACAAGTTGCCTGGGCTGGTCTCGAACCCATGGGCTCAGGCAATCCACTCGCCTCAGCCTCGCAAAGTGCTGGGATTACAGGCTGAGCTACCGAACCCGGCCAAGACTGAGCATTTTTTCATGTATCTGTTGGCTGCTCATATGTCTTCTTTTGAGAAGTGTCTATTCATATCTTTTGCCCTTTTTAATATATAACTGTTTTTATGGTCAAGATGGCTAAACAATTAAATAAGATTCCAAATTAAATGATCAAATCTTTTATTTATTTACATTTTAAAAACAGACTGAACTGTCAATAGTGTGAAATAATAGGAAAGAGGAGCTAGCTTAGAGCCTAATACTAAGAATAAAATAATCACACTTAAATAATGATAATAATGACAGCAATAATAATATGCACCCAGATATACCACAATTCAAAATCAGTTCACAAGTACCATCATCTAACCAATGAAAAGGACTAGAAAAGAAGTTTCAAAAAAGTCTTATTTATGAACCACAAACACAGAGCCTCAGAAACTCCATTCTCATTCACTGAGAATAGATACCCCTTAGTAATTCTTTTTAGTAATTAAAAATCAATGCTGAAATAATATGACACCAACCCTGCTCCTTGTCCCCTCTTCTGAGACTCATTCCTCTGTCACCTTCCTTGCCTGTTTATACACACACACACACACACACACATACACACACACACACACACACACACAAAATTTAAGGTGCAAGCCAAGCAGAGTGGCCCACTCATGCTCATTAAGAGATGACAAAGGCCTCCAGCAGAATGTCCAGTAGAGCGAAGTCTGAGCTAACAGACTGACTAAATATTCAATGTGATCCAAAATCCTGATTATCAGGACAAGAGCTAGAATAGCTAATGCACAAACAGGCTCAATTAACCCTAATTAGTTCAGAGTCAGGCTACAAAAGACTTAATTAGCAGTTATTAGGTGCTGCTCAGAAAAGGAGCGTAAATAATGGTTGGTAGCAAGCTGCGTGTAAGAGTCTTCTGGCTGAGTGACACCAAATTAATAAAAAAGGGGGAAGGTGAAATCAATGTTTTTTCATTGGGGATTAAATATAAAATAATATGGAACTTAAATTTCACTTATTCAGAGTAGTTTGTTTGTTTGTTTGTTTATTCTGGACAACTTAGATGCTTCAGGAGAGGACTTTGACAGTGAATCCTAGCCAGGCACAATTGCTCATGCCTGTAATTCCAACATTTTGTGAGGCGGAGGTGAGAGGATTGCCTAAGCCCAGGGGTATAAGACCAGCCTGGGCAACTTGGCGAGACCTCGCCTCTACAATAAATAAAAAATTAGCCAGGCTTAGTGGCATGTGCTTGTAAATCCAGCTAATTGGAAGACTAAGATGGAAGGATTCTCTGAACCTCCCAGGTCGAGGCTATGGTGGCCATGAGCGTACCACTGTACTCCAGCCTGGGCGACATAGTGAGATTCCTACACGGACAAACAAACAAAAAAGATAAAAGAAAAGTTTAATCCTAATGGTGTGATGGTTACCACAAAGAGAAGAATATCTACTCTTGGGATGGTAAGTGGCCAGGAGGGTTCAGAGGAATAAATGCAAGGTTTTCCTTAATCATTTAAAGAATCAGCATTTGGAGGGTCTCACACTGAGGAGAGTCAGAAAGGAAAGGTGGATGCATAAGGAGAACAGAGAAACTGAGTTATGAACATACAGTTAAGCTAGTGACCACTGTCAACTCTGAATGGTCTAAGCCTGAATCTTGGCTGCACAACAAATGGTCTTTCTCAGTTCAGCACAAATCCTTCCTTCTTCCTTGGGCATTATACTTACCAACATTGTTTCTCACAGGAACCAAAAGCTAGACTCCCTTCTGATTTCACAGTAAACTGATTTGCATCAAAAACACACAATGACCAGATTAAGACAAAAGAATTGAGGTAAAATTAACATGATAGGTGGTTCTCCACCAAGTCTGTTTGTAGAATATACAATGTTTCTCTTAAGTTTTGTAATATACTGCGTAAAACATGGACTTGACATGAGCGAGATTGGAAATTTATTTTAGAACACGACAGGGTTCTTATATTTTAATGCATCTTTATTTAATACGACTATAAATGTTACACTCATAAATGTATGGCCTTGTCATAAATTATTTCAAAGACGAGTACTGTTTGTAGGTATATGTAAATACAGAAAAACTCTCCTTTAAAAGTCTACTTTAATCAACCATTAATTTCATACCATAACTACCTTCCTCTTAAAAAAAATTCAAAGGGTCAATTTAGGAAGAATGAAGATGTTTTAGTTTTGTGTTGCTCTGTGACAAATTACCATAAACTTATCTGCTTAAAACAATACCCACTAATTAGCTCACATTTTTATTAGGCCAGAAGCCCAGAATGATTTGACTGAGTACTCTAAAGGCCAAAATCAAGATGTAGGCGAGGGTAGGTTCTTATTTGGAGGCTCTGGGAAAACATCCTATTCCAAGACCATTCATGCTGTTTTCAGAATCCAGTTCCTTGTGGCTGTAGGTTGAAGTCCTCATTTCTTTACTAACTGTTAAAGCAAGCATTGTTCTCTGCTCCCAGAGTGTGCTTACATACCTTATTGCACGGCCCCACCATCTATGGCACACCAGGTCCTTCTTATTCTTTCAGTGTCTCAGACTTCTCCTTTATGCTCTCAGTAAGATAAAACTCACTTTTAAAAGTTCCATGTGATCAGCTTGAGTCCATTTGGATGATCTCCTTTTTTATTACTGAAGGTCAACTGATGAGTAACCTTAATTATCTCTCAAAATTATTTTTGCCATATAACTTAACAATCATAGGCATAGTTCTCACCATATTCATTGTTTCAGAAACACGGACTCTTGTAATCCCAGCACTTTGGGTGACTGAGGCGAGTGGACTGCCTGAGCCCATGGGTTCGAGACCCACCTGGGCAACTTGGCAAGACCTCGTCTGTATAATAAATCAAAAATTAACTGGGCATGGTAGCACGCTCCTGTAGTTCCAGCTACTTGGAAGGCTGATGTGGAAGGATCGCCGGAGCCCAGCAGGTCGAGGCTGTGGTGGCCAGGAGCGTGCCACTACACTCCAGTCTGGGCGACAGAGTGAGACTCCAACTCAAAAAAAAAAGAAAGAAAGAAACAGGGATTCAACCTCCCTTGCCTCCATACCTAGGCTCCTGCCAAGGACAGAAGGTGGCAATGGTTACCTGACAGGAACAGGAGAGAGAGAGACCATTAGGGTATTTAAATGGTAAGGTATGGGAGAGTGGGTGCTTGAGACTGTGTCCTGAAGATACAGGGAAACATTGGAAGGAGACCACATATGAATCAAGGCTTCAGACTTCCAGCGTGTGCTCTATTGTTCCACTACAATGCACAATGTAAAAATATAATTTTTAAGAATTTCGAGATGGCAACTGCGGAATATTAAACCCAAGTAGGAGTCACCTTTCTCAGTGTAGGGTTCTGAGACTTCACTGTTTGAATACCCATGAAGCTGATCCTAGAAATAAGCACTATATAAGTGTTTGCTATTATTACTTTTAGGAATAATAGTAGTATTTTATAGACATCAGACACTTAGTAGGCAAAATGTTCAGTGGCTTCAGAATACCCATACTATTCTTGTTTTTGTACCAATTGACCTAAATATTAGGCCTGATGCAAAGACATGTTACATTCAATGAAGCAATTGCAAAGGACTGTGTATAAGAGCTTCAAACCATTGACTTAGCAGTAATGGTGGGGGTGATATTGATATTTCTCATAATATATACAAAGCTCTCTGACTTTTTAAATTTTTCTGTTGTTCTGGGTATCGTCCTAACTCTTTAGCTGGGAATTTGGCTCATTTTACCATCACTAAAGTTAATTAAAAATAAATCAATTTGAACTTACATTCACTTTATTTTTTAGCTTACAATACAATTTAATTCAAATTCAATTTTACTGCAGAATAAGTTATGAAAATTGCACATAGTTTTTTCCTTTTTTCCCTCTTTCTTTGCTGTCAAATCTACTATAGATGGTACAGGCTTAGTCCCAAGGAAACTAATAAAGTGAATTGTTCACACAATTACATATTATTTTCCTGTTATATACAATTCTCTCTGGGTACTCAATGCTTAGTGATTGACGGATCTGTGAAGCCAGAGTCCTGTCTGATTTTAAGCTTTGAGTATTCAACTATCTGTAAATTTTTGACAAGATTGTTTAAAGAGTGGTGTGATGTAATCATAAGACCACTCACAAACTGTAACACATGCTTTGTTCTGTGAGTGTTTGGGGGTGGGGGGAACTATCATCCACAAAAAAAAAAAAAAGAGAGAAAGAGATAAAAACCACCCAGAATTATTTAAGAGCGATGAGCTAAAGGAAAGATACTACATATTGGAGAGAGATGGATCTGGGCTCCTGGCTAACATACAATGATGAATCAAAGGGCAACAGTGACAGAAAACAGCAAGTCTAATTATCTCCCAAGGAGGGCATTAGTATGTTTGGACTCCAGCTGTCAAGCAGCTGTAAACTTCTTCAGGCTATCATTTGAGTTTCCAGAGGGCAACAGGAGACTTGAGTTTCACCAGGAGACCATAGCGTTAATGCAGAGCCAAACTGATCCTACTCTTCAGGTGCTGGGAGAATTGCTTAAACTAATCTGGCCCCTTTTTCAGATGTAAGACTGTATTCTAAACTATGAAATACTTGTAATGATACCTTTGAGACTTTCAAACAATGTAAGCAGGTTCTGATTACAATACCTGTAAGGTGGTTGATCAATATGATTGGATTTTATTCTACTGCCACTTACGGAGTATTTTGTATAGAAAGCATAATGCCAAGGAGACAATGTCATGTGGTGGTTAACAACTATACTTTTCTAGCTGTGTAACCTGAGACAAGTAGATTAATCCCCCTAAGCAATGAAGTTCTCTGTATGTCATAGCAAGAATAACCATAAGGATCAAGTACAAATAGTTTACTTGAGAGATGGCTCCAGGAAACACTGGTAAGGGAGCATGAGAGTGAGAGAAGAGAAGGCAACCGAGGAAGGACAAGGTAGGAAGCTAGTTATGATTGTGATACCTAGAGCAAAGACAGAATCTCAAAGTGTGTTTTGTGATTGACCAGCCTTAGCATCACCTTAGCACTGGTTAAAAATGCACGTTCTCAGGCCCCACTTCAGACTGACTAAATTAGAAACCGGGCATGTGGGTAGCAGCAAGCTGGTCTAACACGTCCTCCAGGTGATTCTTATGCATTCAAATTTGAGAACTAATAAGCTAGGGAACTCTGGCAGCTTAAGTGGAATACTTGCCTCAGAGTTATCAGAGAGTTATGGGAGTTGGCATGTAGATATTCCAGCTACCAGAGAGGAAAGGTAGCTGGAATATCCATACGCCAACTCCCATCAATCATTAATGGGGGAAAGGTGTTGGAAACAAGCATTAATTCCCTAGCACTTTTGTCTGTGGTGTCCTTGGCTGAATGGATTACAAAATAAGCCCTTGGCAAGGATGCATAATCCCAGGCAGTTGGAAGTACTAGAAACATTATGATAACCAGACCTCTGGACATACAGGTGAGACACCAACAGCTGCTACTGTGATTCTTAAGTATTGAGATAATGCACTAAAGTGTGTGATGTAGTTCCAGGCACAAAAAAAACTTTGTATATTAAAATTTAAGTTTAGTACAAAGATCAACCAGCTGCGATTTCTGTCCTCAAAGGGTGGAGAGTTAACAAAGAGAGCTGAAACACAGAGGCATGAGTAGAATCTAAGGCAGGATGCAATAAATGCCACAGGTGATGGAGGTATAGGAGGAAGAAATCATATCTGATTTGAGGAGGATGAAAGGCACTCATGAATCAGTGACATCTGAGAAGGGAAGAGCAGGCTTTGTGGCAGACTGTGATGAAACAAAGGGGGAGATTGAACTATGGAAAAGGACACAGGTCACTGTACCAACTGCCTCATTACTGAAACTCAAGTGGCCATTGAGTCTAAGATGCCATGTATCCACTAACAAAATGGAAGGAACTTTCATGGCTAACACATTTGAAATGCAAGGATGCTACAGGTTAGTGTTTCTCTGCCACATAACATCTCTAACAGCCTTAACATTTTTTTCGGAGAAAGAATTAAGGCTCACTAGTATGAAAAACACAAAACATGTTTTTTTTCCTCTTTTAATTTTTATTTTAAAATTATGGGGTACAATTCAGTGTTAACTATACAAATATTCATTGTGCAGATACCCATAAAACATGTTTCAAGTAGCTCCACTGATATGCTGCTTTTCCTGGACAGTATGAAAATGATAATGTGCTGACTTATTTTTTTTTCAGTAACATTATTACTATTATAACATAACTTTTTAGTCTTAGGCAGAGCTATCACTATGTCCTTTGAGAGTTTTGCTCAGATAAATTTAAAAAATTACATCTGAGGAGAAGAGTGTAACAGAGAGAAGTAAGTTGAGTGGCATAAATACAGAATTTTATATTTTTGAGGGCCCAGATATCACAGCAAAATACATTCTTCAGATTCAAAATATATCCTTCCCAGATTTCCTTTGGCCACCCTTTTTCAAGTCACCAGCCCCTTAGGTCTTAATTTCTTCTAATGCAAGCATCATCCCATTGCATCCTCTTGCCTCTTTCTCTTTTTCCATCTGCATACTCAGTGAAAATAGTACTTAACTAGCCATATATTGGGACTTTCCTGCCCTTTATGAAGAAGACTTTAAATTTTTTTTACTTTTTTGAATATTTGAGAACATTAGTAAGAATAAGGCTAGGAGAAAGGACAGAGAGGTTAGCAGTGAGGTGTTTAAGCAACAGGGAAAGGAGGAAACTTAAATAATTTGAAGAGAGCAAAGAAGACTTCCTGCCAGCTGGGGTTTTCTCCACATTGTATTTTTTAGCACATTGTGGAAAGCAGTGTGTGTATGTGTGTGTGTGTGTGTGTGTGTGTGTGTGTATGTGTGTCTGTGTCTGTGTATGTTTCCACAATATGAAATTTGTTCGTAGAACTTGCTGTAATAATTAAAGGCTTCCTGATCGGTTGCTTGTTTCAAAGCTTTAAGTGTTAAAGTATTTACTGATGGTAA
>CAUYQG010020777.1:0-11305 GCA_963574415.1 Tarsius wallacei
CCTGTAGTTCCAGCTACTTGGAAGGCTGAGGCGGAAGGATCGCCGGAGCCCAGCAGGTCGAGTCTGCGGTGGCCGGGAGCGGCCACTGCACTCCAGTCTGGGCGACAGAGTGAGACTCCAACTCAAAAAAAAAAAAAAAAAGTTGTAAATGACTGATAATTGACTTAACTCGTTCTCCTTACAGGGACTATTTGAATTTTGAAAAACATTACTCTACTAATTAATAGAGATATTTTGTGAGTTAGTAGGGCTTTTTTAAAAAAATAAAGAAAACCTTCTCAATTCTTTAAAATAATGGACCAGCGATTCGTGGCATTTCCCCTGACTGGATAACATGGTCACAATAAAATCTTTGAATCATCACCCAGGCATCAGAATTGCTGGCTATTGGTAGTTTTCTATTGCTTAGAAGGGCAATACACACTAAGCAAAACAGCACGAAGTTAGGTTAACATATGTTGACATTTTGTGTTATAATGCAATATTTTGTATGCAAATAACATTTTTTGTTGCTGCTTTATGTTTTTAAAAATGTAGCTTACTAAATGCTAAGAGATGGTTAAAGCCTCTGATGAAAAAGAAACAATTTCCCGAGAATGCATCAAGACAAGTGTATTACGCGTTTCTTTTTCAGGCATGGATTTTCAACCTGCTGCACAAACTGCTCATTGTGCATGTTCCTACAAGTGTCCGTGGCTCAGAGAAATAGCCACGGACGCTTGTAGGAAGTATCATCGGGGGGCATCTCTACTACTTATTAGGAAAATTGTGTCTACAAACTTAATCTCCAATAATAGAAGAATGGTTGAATAAAATACAGCATATCTTTACACTGGACTAATTTATAGACAGCAGAAATCAATTGTTTGAGAAGAATATTCAATGACATCGAAACATGTTTTCAATTACTTTAATGAGTTTTTAAAATCCCATAATTGTACTTTTAGTATGATCTCAAATTTGAAAAAGATAAAAGAATTTTCACATTGCTAGAAAAAATGCTGGAATGATATACTGAAAATATTAATAGTGGTTATCGGTGGATGGTAGAATTAGAGAATACAAGGGGGGGGACCCCCAAAAAACACCAGAAGTTATTTATTAAAAAGTGTGTATTTATTCTTATATGTTTGCGCTTCAGTCACCTTCAAAGTACTCTCCGTTTGATGCAATACACCTATTAAGACAGTTTTTTCACTGCTCAAAACGGTTTTTGAACTCATCAATTTTGATGCCTTTTAGTGCTTCTGCCAATTTTTGTTTCACCTCTTCTACATCAGTAAAATGTTTTCCTTGGTGAGAACTTTTTCATCCGGGAAAATAAACAAACAAAAAAAGTCGTTCAAGGTGAGATTGGGTAAATAGGGAGGGTGGGAACATGGAGGCCAAAACTACTCAGTGCTGTGTGGGCAGGTGCACTCATAAATCACCCTTCATGAAATGGGCAAATATGTTGAGAGAATCTCCAAAAAAATTTACACAGCCTCTTGTGACAACGCTAGCTGGTGCACTGATGCCGATGGGTTCCTAGAATACTTAGCAGGGGATGCCTATACTACAAGGGTCCCACTCTCCAAAGATAATTCTGGTTTTGCTCGGGTCCCCCTCATAAGTTTTAATTTCTTATTTAACCTTACCTGTCTTTTTCAAAATTTCAACTACTATTTTTTCCAGGTTATATTAATGCTTCCAATTATTTGCCCATCTCTGTATTCATACAGTTCACCATGTGATTTTGTAGCTCTCGCAGTAAAAAAAGTAGAACACTTTCCCCACACCTTACAGTTGGGTTCACCCCTTTGAGCTGCTTTAGTCATTGGAATGTTAGTGGGAATATCATGAGCAAAGATCTGGGAAGTGCTTTTTGGGGGCTTGCCCTCTTGCCCTCTGCCATGTCCATGAGATGACTGGCTTAAACTAGCCCACTGGTCCCAGGAGATGATGAAACAAACACAGGGCAGAGTCAAGCCCTAAACCGAGCCCAGGTGACCCCTGGCTACCTGTACATCTTTGTCTACTATTGAGGTTTTTGAAATTGATTGTTATGCAGCATTATTGTGACAACAGCTATCTAATTCATTATGCACACACACACAAAGCTATAATAAGTGTGATTCAAAGAAGTAGCATCCAATGTAATTGTAGAGGTGGAAAAGAGACGCAAGATTGGAACAGATGTCTCCTCACTGTAAAACAATTGCAATGTTGCTCATTCCCAGGGCTTCCTCTTCATTTTCTTTTATAGATCTCCTTTCAAGCAATAAGTTCAAACACACTTTGAAATCTGTAGAACAGATATAGAGAGATTGCTAGGCCCTTGGGTCAACTCAACTCATCTATGTACTTTTCCTGGGATTAGTTGTAAGAGAGGAAATTTATCAATAGTATATTTCTTGTCAAAGTCACTGTATTATTTTTCAACTTTTCATGATCCAATTTCTCTCTTCTCCTTTGTTTTTCTCCCTGCCTCTCTTCTTTTATTCCCTACATGGTTTTCTTTATTACAATGAAACAACACAACAGGGAAGCAGTTGCAGAGGGCTCTTTCCCAAGACCATTACTCTAGAAAAACTCAATTTAGTACAAGACTATTTCATTTCATCTGTTTCCCTGAATGGGTTAATTCTTATGTGCCATTCTCTGGTTTATGAACACTCCAGTGCATTTACAGAAGACATTTGATTACACTGACCACCCAAGCTGAATACAACAAAAACTTGAAAGCGGGGGTGTTAGAACTAGCCTTGGACCATCTGTGATGTTGAGGAATCAATGTCGTACCCTCCATCCCCAAGCTAGCTGATATTTGGACACTTGACACACAAAAGGGACTATGAGCATCTCGGGGCTGCACAGGGGAAACGTGACAAAGGGCAGAAAAAGAGGTCTATTTCATCATAAGCCTTCTAGCAGCCTGACCCTATCTGGCTTCCTCTTTGCTATTCCCACCCAGCTGCAAAGAAGTTGATGTTAGGAAGAGGGAGTCCCTTGTCTGTGGCTGTACCACCCTGAACATGCCCCATCTTGTCTGATCTCAGGAAGAAGAGGGAGTTCATCCCACCCCCACTCTTCGCCCATCTTGCCTAGAAAAGCCTAAAATAAATATGAGATGTAAATTTAAAAACAACATTGAAGTATACATTAAAAATGAAAACAAAATTGTTTTGATAAATCAAAGGGACTTAAAAAGATGGACTCAGACAAGTATCATGAAGAAAAACTGAGGGCAACACCCTTGAGTCCCCTCCTACTGTGGAAGCTTTTCTGTCTTCTTAATAAATCCTGCTTTCTAATAAAAAAAGAAAAGAAAAGAAAAATCAAAAGCCAGCTAGAATGATGCATCTGCCAGAGAGCAGTTGAGTAGGTATTGCTTCCTGTTCAAACTGCCAGCCAGTTGAGACTACATGCTAAACCACCTTCCTCAACCGACTAACAAGGGATTTAGAATGGGAAGGAAGAAGACAAAGAAAACAGATGATGAATCTTTCTTTTTCTTGGGCTGCTTCTGGCTAGATGGTTCTCTCCTGCCCTTCCCTGTCCTACTATCTCTTTTTGACCCCTTTCTGCATGCCCCAGTAAGGACTTTGCTGGTTTTGTGATACAGTTTCTTTCAGAAAACAGACAATTTCCAGTCAGGCACTTTTCAGTCTTGTAGGAAGTGGGATCAACTTGCCAAGTCAATTTGGGAAGAGATAGTTGATGGTCCACACAGTCTGTGCCCCTTTAAAGGCCACCTTCCATATTCTGAGTCCTCCTCCTGTACTGATATGTGTGTGGAGAGGGATGTGGATAAGGAGGAACACCTGTCCCAAATATACTGAAATGGTGCTTCAAAAATTTTTCAACCTAGAGTGGGAGGTGCTAAACCTCTCATGTTCTCAGCATCAGACTGTATTTAATTCTAGGAAAACAAGACACACTTCCTCAGAACCTCATACTGGCCTGTTAGAAACATGTACAGAGACCACCCAAGCATGGGCATTCCATCCCAGGGCTCATCCCACCACCTCTCATTTGCCCAGTCAGTTGGCCTGACCCGCCAGGTTGGACTTGCTTTTCTTCCAACTGTCACAGCCACCAACGATAACAGAAGTTTATATAATACTTCTAGAGTGTCTCCTCTGCACTAGGTGCAAGCTGGGGGCCTTCACACCTGGCCACACCCTGCCCAGGGAGGCAGGGCCACCCCTGTCTTCATCTGTCCTCACTCCTGCCAGAGAAGAAGGGTCAGACGAGAAGTGATTTTTTCCAGATCCAGATACAACACTTTACTACAATGATGTCTGGATATTACCTTGACAACAGCATGACAAACGATTTCTTTGACATTAAGATAGGATTGATTCCCTAGTGGGTGGACAAGAGCATTTTGCTCTCTGCCCTATTACCCTTCAACTCCCTTTGTGGTGCCTTTCCTTTGCAGCATTCTGTATCCCTTGCCTCACTTCACTCCAATGACTCACCATCCTGGTTGTTTCCCACCTTAGGTAACACACTCAGGCCTTAAAACTGCTAGATTGAATTACACCAGATAGTCACATTTGTAGGGGCAAAAAGCAAATATTGGGACATTTGTACACTTAACTCTAAAACAACCCAGTGTGCTCTTACCAAGCTCAAAGAGAGTGCAACAGGGGCTTTACGTGTGAAGTCGACCACCATATGTTTTACCAGAACAGTGTCAGAAGATCCAGTTTTTTAAAAACCTAATGAGAATCCTTGTATTCCTTAAATTTTTCTTTTAGAATATGAATAAGTCTCTCACGGATCATCTTTGTGTGGCACACCGGGTTTTTTCCTTGCTCAAGTCAAGCACAGCCACGTCTGTTTAGCAGAATTAACTATGAACTGGCATATATTTCATTAAGTTTGATGGCACGTCATGTTGAAACGTCAATAAAAGAAATAACAATAAGCTTTTTAAGTGAATGAAAACGAATCAGGAAGTACTCATGGACTTAAGCATTTGAGAAAAATTGTAACCATTGTTTATGAAAAGCTACTTTCATTTACTTCAGGTGTTTTTAATTCTGAGAAATTAATGTTCTAACTGGGAAAGACTAGAGTTTGGCCTTTCAGGGAGAAAAAGTTCTCTGAAGAGGGGAACTTCTCTTTCAGTATTACTTAGCCTCAGATTCTAAGTGAGCGCCTATGCCGCTAGCTTCTCTCCAATTCTAATGCGAAGCATTTAGAAAGGCCCTTTCCTTGTTGTTAAAGTCACACATCCTAAAATCCTGCAGCTGTTCACCTAAGATTGCCAGCAAGATAACAGCTATAAAACTCAAACCATAAGATGCAAATTTTTGCACATTTTTTCAGTTCCAGCCTCCCCAAAATATTCTGCATCCTTCTCTGCTTTGTTGGGTTTTATGACTGTTCACAGGGAAAAGGAGGAGATTTGCAAACCAGTTGAGTTCTCCATGTGTTTCTTCATTCTAGGTTGAAAGATTTCAGTCTCTTCAGGACCTACAATGTTCCCAGGAGCGACTTAGTTTATAAAGGCTGTGTTTGTTTCAAAGGATGGTAAACGTGCTAAGGACCATCTTTGAAGTAAGAGAATACAGACCACCCTTTTGCTTTCACCAATGAACAAAAAGCACAGCCTTTCTGGTTCTAACAGTTTGCACTAATACAGTGTGAAAAACTAAATATAGAATACTTTTGTTAAAATCAGATTAGACTAATTCTATATGAAGTGCTTTAATGAAAAATGTTTAATGGTTGAAATACTATAACTCTGGAGTTAAAGTGCAGGTGCAAGAATGATATTCTACACTCCCTAGAGAGCAAACTAGTACATACTGTGAAATATCAATTAAAGTTTATAGTTGCCTGGGTTAGCTAAACGTCCTTTTCATGGGAAATTTTCATTCTTATGAAATAATCATTTTGGGTTAAAATATGTGCTGAATTATGTGGGCATTCCGAGTTATTAAGAAATGGATTTATTTTACAAGCAAGCTGTAAGCATTCTTTGCTGTTTTTATGAGGTCATCGACATGACTTTTAAATGGGGCTCCAGGCCAACTCTGATTCTCACATCAGTTCATTAATTCACACAGCTGTCTCTGAAAACTACAAGAATAATATATACTGCAGACAGAGGGCCAGTGAAGGGGTGGGTGAGATTTCAAGGCTGTATTTCAATCGAGAGATCCTGCTGACATCATAAACTATGAGAAGACAGCTTAAGCTGTTTGGGGAGCAGCAGCAGCCCCCCTGATGGAAATATGGCTAGTTTAATTGATTCTTTTTCATTTCAGAATATACAGAGTGGGGACACCCAGTCGTTTTTATTCTGAGCAAAGTCAGAACATTAAAGGCAGGCACTGCAGGAATGCATTAGCAGGGAAACCCAAGCAGCGACTTAAGGTGTGGGGATGGATTTGATTGTGTTAATGATATATTGAGCAGCCACATTGACACACGAAGGGCATCGGCAAAGTTTACCGCACAGGGATTTTGGTTTATAGGCAAGTGTGAACTCACTGCCTCTATGAAGAGTTTTTCCAAATGAGATGTGACAAGGATGATATGATTGTAGCATGAGTGAGGGATGGGGAGAAACAGATCTTCTCTCCACTTCCTGATTTGTAGCAAACATTGAATGTGGAAGGCTAGACATTCCCTGAATGGGACTTCTGACAGCTTTTCCCACTTAATCAGAAAGGGGAATTGCTTATATTGGCACTAAAAACTCATTCTGATATGAGCCCACATTCTAGAGGTTTTGATACCAAACTGAATTTGGAGGCACCTTACATACAACGGATGCTTATGAAAATATCCTGGTTTCTGATACTTCGGTCAGCATTAATATGATCTTTTTAAAAAGGGTATATGCAGTTTCATATCCTTTAAATTCCAAATTTGTTTTGGTTGACATGAGAAGGCGAACTAAACCTCTCAGAGAGTAATTTCAGTTTTGCAAATAAATCCGGCCAAGTTTTTATGTCTTTGGACGGGGAAAGTTTTATGAAATGTGACGTTTTAAGTGTGCTCTTCAATAACTCTCCATTAAAACACTGACACCTGTGTACATGTGGATATCGGAGATTTGGTTGCCCTTATCTCATTTGTATATACAAATGTCTTTTTGTACATGTGAATTGAAGCTTTGCATGAAAAACAGATGTGTCCTTAAAGCATAAGATTGTTAATGTATAAGAAAGACTGAACAAAAATTCAAATTTACTAAAGAGTTTAGGGTTGAATCTTCTCCAGGCAATATCTGTGTACAGAGCTTTGCTGTCCTCTCCTATACTTAAGATTCTTGTGGACAAATGCTATTGGTTTCTCTCTTGGAATCTTGAAAATGTGACACACAGGCATTACCTGAGAGGCTTTCAAGCTGATAGAACTGGTTCTACACCCCACTACCCTGTCACACACTCCAAAGTCTCTCCTACAACTCAGTGGACAATGGCAAGACTGGATCAACCAGAAGCCACTTCCTCCTTAAGACAAGGCTGAGGAGTTCTCTTGGAGAGCATTTGAACCCTTCTTAAAGAAGGCAGGTCTACCCTCTGATGGTCATGTTTTGAGAAAGCCAAGTTTAGTTCAATAAATTGTAATTTGTTCTAAAAGAATAAAAGAATTGTGTTACATTTGTGTAACTAAAGGAAATGTGAGCATAGCTTATTCATGGGTTTCCATTTGTCAAAAGGGAATACTTCTCAATTTTGTATGTCAGAGGTGACAGGTAGATGGGATAAATGATGACTTTTGTGGGTGAAGAGACCACCATTAGGCAAAATTGGAAGGGGAAAACTCATAAATTTGATCAAAGAGTTAAGAAAAAACATAGTACTAGAGAGAACTATAAACATTTGTTCAACAACAAATATTTAGAGTTGGTTGAAATCACAAGCTGATCAGGTTAATTTTTTGAGAGATAAAACTTCCAGAATTAATAGTTGGCAAGTGTTACAGGACTAAATGTTTGTGTTCCCCTTGCCCCACTCTGCTTCAAATTCATATGTTGAAGCTTTGACCCTTGATGTGATGGTATTGGGAGGTGGAGCCTTCGGGAAGTTTAGATGAGGGTCCCATGATGGGGTTAATGTCTTTATAAGAAAAGGAAGAGACACTAGGGGTGCCCTCTCTCTAGTACCTTTTCTTTTTATCCTCTCTTTCTGCCATATGAGGACCCAGGGAGAAGGTGCTGCCTATAAGCCTGAAAGGGCCTCAACCAGCATCTTGATCTTGAACCTCCCAGTCTCCAGAACTGAGAAATAAATATAGTTAAGCAACCTAATCTAAGGCATTTTGTTATAGCAATTTGAGCAGACTTTTTAAATCATGAAGTTTATGAATGTCTTCTGGTCGATGAATCTAGTTACTGAATTTTCTTTTTGGTTATAAAGGCTTTTTCTCATATTTATGAATTATAGGTACACAGACACGTGGATTATGTAATTGTAGCTGAATCTTTATGTTTCATATTTCCAAATTGCTACTCATGTCATTGTTTGTTCTTTATCATTCACATCTTGCCAGCAGCTGGTAGCAGCAAAACTGGAGTGCGAAGTGGACCATGAAGACATCAAAATAATGCTCATAAAATGGGGATATTTTAGGGCTTATGGATCTTTTATATCTTCTTCCAATAAGCAAATATAGTATTTTTTTTGGTTAATAAAAGGTGAAGGCATTAAAAATATGTCCTTTTCCTGTGAGAATGTGTGATATTGATTCAATAATGATTGAAACCCCATTTTTGCCCCCTGGATATGCACTCTTGTTCTCATATAGAAAACTATGGAGAGAGGCTCTAAAGATTGCATGAATTCATATTCTGAATAATCACTATTTTATCTGTTTCAAGTATGGCAAATTATTCCAAGTCCGAGATCAAATATTTCTCATGTAAGCAATAGTCTAAAGTTCCTTTGAGACTAGCAATATTTTCTAATAGCTAGTCATTCCTTCTGAGATTAAATTGCATTTTTAAACTGATGTATTTCTTTGATTCTTTCTTGGAAATATAGCAAGCCACTTTAAATAATCCCATTACTGTTTTGAAAGGATTTTTCAATACCAATTTTATTTAGCCTCAGGAGCACCTGAAAATTATTCCTCAACAATTGACAGTGGGTTCTGCTGATGTGTTACCTGGAATTATGGTCCTGTGATGAACTAGGCCACTGGGCCAGCATCCAACTATCAAGACCAATTGGACTTCCGCTTTCTCTCCCCTGCACGGGCCTCCCCATTCCCTTAGTTATCCCGTCTTTCCATGTGGGCCTTATTATGGCTCCCCCTCACTGTGGGGCCCTGAGAAGCGGTGTTAAGTAGTGATTAAAAGCCTTGACACTGGTTTCAGGCAGACTTTGGTTCTGCTTCTTAAATATTATATAACATTGGGAATGACTGTTTCTTCATCTGTAAAATGGGCATACCACTTTATGACATAGATGTGCGAGCAAAAATAAGAAATGTATGTGAAGTAACTGAAAGTACCTGCATACTACAGGGACTCAGGAAATATCAGTTCTCTTCTGTTCTCTACTTCTGGACCCATTTCTTCTGTTCCTTCTCCCAAGTTCCTACTCAAAGCTGACTTGATATGGCTATCTCATTGGAACAAATATGAGAAGGACTCATAAATATCAAAACCAATAAAACAGAGTTTTAGCGAAGTTATGTAACTTTCCTAAGGTGATAGAGGAAATGGCAAAGTCAAACTGACCATGGTCTGATATCAAAGTCTATGCCCTTGACCACTATGCTGTACGGCCTGCCAGGAGTTGCTGCTAAACTTACATACAACAGGGCATATTCCCCAAAGGCATCTGGGCATATAGATGGTAAAAACAGCAGAATGAACAACCAAAAATAAGCAAATGTTCTTTATCAAAGATTTTACAGTGTCCTTTCTCACCAACAGTAGGGAAGCCTACCCATTTATCCATACACTGGCCAATACTGGCTATCACTGGTCTTTGTTAGTTTTGACTTTTTGATGGATGAAAAATATTATTATGGTGACCATTTGTATATATTTTTCAACAATAGGTTAGCTCTGAATTGACTGACTTCTAATGTCCGTCCATTCAAAGGCATTTTATAAAAGAAATTTAAAGAATAGCTTAATGCTATGCTACTTAGTTAGTTTTGCAATGGAATTCTTATATGTCATTATTATTCAGAAGATAGTGATCAGCTGTTTTTTACTAATGAAGTTAAAATAACAAATTATATTTAATGTGCTTGTAGTATTGTTTTTTAATAAGAAAAAAATAGAGACTTTGAAAATCTCTAGAGCTGACAGGAGATACTAACAGACCCATACCAAATTTTAGGACTCTGATCAGTACTTGATACAGTACTGATGACAACCATTTTTCTTTCTTAGGAAATTGTGTTTTTTTCAAGCAGTACCTTTTTTTAATGCATTACCCTCTTGGCATAGGGATCTGAGCATCTAGATAAAAGTAGCATATTTTTGGAATTTTTTTGTCATCAATTGGTATTACAGAGCTTGGGGCTAACAGTGCTCACTGCTTTGAGATCTCATAAAATATGTGTATACATTTTTATACACATGTGTAAATATTCACATACCCATGCAGATTTATATTAATAGAATGTTGTGTTGAAACCAATGTAACATTTACAAAATACTTCACATACTAGAGCACAAAGTAAATCTTAATAAATGTCAAAGAACTTTTGTGCATGGAGACAGACTGTATTTCCTGGGTAGAATGCAAATACGTTAGTGATAACGATTAAAAGTTATCCTCCAAATACTTTTGACCACTAAAGTTACTTCTGAATAATTATCTAAAAAGATTACCATAAAAAATTTACTTTTGACTATAGAAGGAATTTCAAATAAAATATTTGCATATTGAATACACCAATGTGCTAGAAAATATATCAGGATAAATTAATGTTTATTATAAGAATGCCGAAATGAATTAACATTAGAAAAAATTTGTTAAAGTAAATTAGCATATTAACAATTAGTTGGAATTATTGCATTACAAAATAAGAGGAAAAGGCCTGGCTCAGTGGCTCAGCCTGTAATCCTGTGCTTTGGGAGGCTGAGGTGAGTGGATTGCCTGAGCCTGCGGGTTTGAGACCCACCTGGGCAACTTGGCGAGACCTCATCTCTACAATAAAAATCAAAAAAATTAGCCAGGCGTGGTAGCGCGCACCTGTAGTTCCAGCTACTTGGAAGGCTGAGGTGGAAGGATCGCCGGAGCCCAGCAGGTTGAGGCTGCGGTGGCCGGGAGCGGCCACTGCACTCCAGTCTGAGCGACAGAGTGAGACTCCAACTCAAAATTAAAAAAATAAA